>JAJPUD010007155.1:0-99288 GCA_023553655.1 Myrmecobius fasciatus | reverse complement strand
TGTTTGCTTGCAAGCAGAAAAAGGAGCAGGTCAAGAATATAGATGGAATAAAAAACAACATATGCTTGAATCAGAACCTTGGTGATAGAGCAAATAACTACACACCCACAAGTTTGACAGTTGTGGGAGTAGTTAGAATGACCAGGTAGGGCCCTTTAAAAAAATGACTTATTGCCAGTTTTCAGAAAAGATATATGGGTTGCTTGAGATGTACAATTGTGCACATAGAGACGATCCAGTTTCCAGCCACACAACCTTAGATTCAAACAATGTTTTTTCACAATAATTCCCATAATTTCATAATTACATTAATTTTAGGTACAGATCAAACTACATAGAGGCCTTATAAAGAACTGATTCTGAAAAGAAAGATTTACATGTCAGCATGAAAGCTTAAACAAAAATATCTTGAAATAAAAAATAAAAGCAGTACAATGGTTATCACCAATGTTAACTAACATCACATCTCCTTGCACCCTAGTAACCCATTATCAATATTCATGATTTTAAGTCTCAGATGTTGCCTGTAATTATCTAGATCCTCCATATCTTTTCTTGGGTAATAGGCTTTATTCTCAGGACATCTCAAAAAGTGTCTTTGCTTCTAAATGTAGAAGTACTCAGCATGATGTAATGCATTCACTTGATTTGGGCTCTCCAATTTTGAAACTTCAGAGAATTATAGTTTATATATCATTTGTTGTTTCTATCCTTACCCACATTCTGTATCTAAGAATCTTATGTTTTAATTTATGAGCTATATTCTATTTCTTAGCAATCACCAGATAGTTTTGGTAATCCTCTGATTGCCATTGATTGGATTTGCAAGGCAATATGAATAATATTGGTAACAGTGGGCATCTTTGTTTCATATTAGATCTTACTGGGAAGGTTTCTAGTTTATCCCCATTACAATGATGCTTCCTGATGGTTCTGGATAAACATCAATTTAAGAAAAAAAAAATTTACACTTGTATTTTCAATTTTTTTTAATAGAAATGAATATTGTTCTTTATTAAAAGCATCTATTATAAGACCAATTATGTTTATTGTTTTCCTTATGTTAAATTATCCCTGCATCCCTGTTATAAATCACTTGGTTAGAATGTACAATCTTTATCATCTTGCATCCATTAATGAAATTGATTTACAATGTTCTTTTTCTGTTTTTATTCTTCCTGATTTTATGTATTACTATCACATTTGTTTCATAAAAGAAGTCTGATAGAATCCCTTCTTTGACTATTTATTTCAAATGATATATTTAATATTGTAATAAGTGGATATTTAAATGTTTGATATGATTTACTTGTAAATCTATCTGATTCTTGTACTTTTTTCTTAGGAAACTCATTTGTAGCCTGTTCTAAAGTCATCAGACAATTACTTCAAAAATGGGAAAATGATCTTACTTTCTTTACCATTAGAAAGCAATTTATATTTAAAGTCTTTGATCCTAAACTAACAAATCCATAACCCAATTCTGAGAACTTATTATTAAAATATACTCAAACCATGAATTTCTATCATAGATATTTTAAAGAATTTAATTATATATCTTGATCCCATTCTAGAAGTAGATACATAGAGACATTTTAGAAAAAATAGTCTAATTCTATAGCTTTTCTCAAAATTTACTATTCCATTTAATTGGAGAACTTTAATATTACACCTTTCTTATTACTTTTTCTAATCATTTCCCCCTTAGAAGGATATGATCACCAAATTATAATTTATATAGTTTAAATTGTAAGATGTTTATATTTATCCTATTATAATAACTCAGAGATATTTCAGTATGAACATAAGTATTTATTTACAGAACTTTTTGTTTTAGAAATTTTCTATAAAAAGAAAAAGAGGGACATAATTATAACAATGTCATATCAAGGGAAAAAGTTCCCTTAGTTTGGTTGTAGACATGAGTAATATCTGACAGCCAATCATATAGTCACAAAGTGTTAAAGGCATAACTTTAGAGCATCTGCAGGAGGGGAAATTTTCCTTTACAAGAAAATAATGCAATGTAGAAAGAGAGTCAGGAGGATCCTACCAAGACCAGGTCTAAGATCACTCCCCAAACCTTTTCCAAGCACAGATATTTAGCACTTCCTAAACTTCAGGCCATGACACGTTCTACTGTTGATTTCATGACAATCCATATAATTATCCCTATAATCAAAGATCAAAACAAAAGTTAATTACAGTCCCAGGAATCTTTATTTTAAACAACAAAATTTCACTAACCTCAATTTAGGGCTTGAATATCTTTCCTGATGTTTCTCTCACAATTAACATTTCTTTTATCTTGTACTTATAAATTAAAATGATCCATTTTGTGAATACCTGATAGTTGATTCATCATTAAGATGTAGAAGCCACATCTTTAAACAACTTTATGTATTTTCATAATAGTCAATATTGTCTTTCTTTTCTTTTTTTAAAATAGTTTTCAGCATTTACTTTTATGAGATTGTGTTTGCCATTTTTTTTTCCCATTTATTTTCAGTCCTCCTCTGGATGTCTTTTAGCTAGCAAATCTCATTTTTTCCATATAGTGCCCAGAATATAATAGCATACTCCAGATGTGGTCTATCCAGGACAGTGAATGATGGGAAACTATGTCAAATCAGGTAATGAGTCTAATAGATTTTGGCTTCCCTGTTACATTTCTGAATGGCATTTCCTTGAAGCACAAATTAAACTATATTAAATAAATTTCTTTTACATTTTTATTTTTTTGTCATTCAGACTTAATTATGTCCTTGTCTAGTTAGTGTTTAGTTTCCAGAACTGTTATTGTTACTGTTGAAATTAGGACCATTTCTAGCAGAATAATTCTGAGGATCTTATAATTTCTAGGGTCTGTATCACCTGAGTTTGAATATGACCTCAAACACTAGCTGATGACCTTGGGAAAATAACTAAATCTCACTCTGGTTTAGTTCTCTTATCTATAAAATGGCAGTAAAATTAACATCTGCCTCCCAGTGTTGTAATGAGGACCAAATAATAAAATGAATAAAGTGTTCAGTCCAGTGCCTGGCACATGTGCTATATACATGTTAATTATCATCATTTTTAATTCTAATATTGTCACACTTAATTTGCTGGATTTCTTCAATAAAAGTGGCAAAGAATATTGCTAAGCATGTTTTTCTATTTTATGCCATATAAGATTAATGATTAGAGGTCATCAAAGAAGATGATTTGTGACATTCAATAATTATTTTAAAATTGGTATGAGAAACATTTATGGTATTGTTTGGCTCTATGGAATTAAAATTATAAGAAACAAATGATCAGAATAAAATTTATTCTCCATATATTTCAATTAACTGTCATATTAACAATGTTATCTAGCGTGAAATTGTTGCTTGTAAAAACCCATGTATATCCATGTATGGTCATCAAGGATTTCCTCAACAGGTAGAGACTATTCTTAAAATCATTTAACATAGAGGCAGCTAGATGGAGCAGGGGATAGAGCACCAGCCCTGAAGTCAGGAGGACCTGAGTTAAAATCTGGTCTCAGACACGTAACAGCTGTGTGACCCTGGGCAAGTCACTTAACCTCAATTACCTCAGCAAAAAAAAAAAAAAATTAACATAGGTGGGAAAATAGTTGGAAAGATTGGAAAGCAATATGGCAGAAAATGGTCATAGCACAATACCATTTACAAGGTAAGGGCAATATAGATATATTGCAGATATAAAGAGATTACAAGAAAATTGGAAGAACATGGAGAAAATAACTTATCAGACATATGGACAAATGAACAGCTTATGAATAAGCAAGAGATGGAGGGAAGGGGAAAGTATAAAATGTATCCTTTTGCTTACATTAATTTAAAAAAAATTATAGAAATGGAACCAAGATCAGAAGGAAAGCAGAAAGTTGTGTGTGTGATTTTAATAGATGACTTATCAATTAAATATCAAATACATATATATGTATACATATGTATAAATAAACTTTTTCAAATCTGTAAGAATATTCATAATTCTCCAATTAATACATGATCAAAGGATATCATGATCAAAGGAAATGCAAAAATGTTCTAAATCACTATTTATGAGAAAAATTAAATTAATATTCATTATCATTTTTTACCAACCAGATTAACTAAAATGTTTTAAGGGGAAAGTGACAAATATTGGAGGTAATGTGAAAAACTGGGCCATTGTTTGAGGAATTGTGAACTCATCCAACCATTTTGGAAAGCAATTTGAATTAAGATTTATTATATTGGTGATGCCCTTTGATCCAGCAATACCACTATTAAATCTTTTCCTGAAAATGATTAGAGAAAAAGGAAAGGAATCTATATGTTCTACAATGTTTATAACATCTCTCTTTGTGGCAGCAGAGAAGTGGAAATTGCAAGGATGTCCATTAATTGGAGAATGGCTGAACAGGTTGTGATATATGATAGTAATGGAATACTATGGTGTTATAAGAAATGTTGAGCTCAATGAAGTTAGGAAAAAACATGGAAAAACTTGTATGAAATAATGAACAAAACGAGCAACCCCAAGAGAATATGCATGTAGTAGCAGCAATATTGTTTGAAGAATGACTTCGAGTGAACAAGTTATTGTGCCTATTATAAATATCCAAATTAAGTATAAAGAACATATGAAGAAAGGTACTATCTGCATCCAGAGAAAGAATTGATATACAGTATTATGTATGGAATAATTTCACATATGCACATATTCATACACATATTTGTATCTAATGATAGCCATCTCTAGGGCAGGAAGAAAGAAAAAAAAAGACATTTACAGGATAAAGTTTTATACATTTGAAAGGAATAGTAAGTTGTGGACAATCAATTCACAATCATCTTTTTTATTGTCATATATTATGGAAATGCTTATTTTATTCTATGAATTAAAAATAAAATAAATTAACTTAAAAAGGGTTTAGGTATATGGGAAAAGAATATGTGGCTGTAGCTCCCAGAAAATTTAACTGGAAGAAACTAGAGTCATATATATATATACATGTGACTCTAGTTTCTATTTTATATATATATGACTCTAGTTTATATTATATATACATATATATATGACTCTTGTTTATATCATATATATATGACTCTAGCATATATATATATATATATATAAAATCCATCACATATTTCAACATTTTGGGGGGAATACATATTATGTCCTGAACTGTTTCTCTCTACCTGTAAAACTATAAAATGCATACTTCTATTTAGCAATTCTTTCTCTGGAGGTGGATAGCATTTTCTTTCATAGGTCCTCTGTAGCTGATTTGAATATTTGTAATACTCAGAATAATTTAGTCATTCACAGTGATTCTTGAAATAAGAGTTCTCTTGGTTCTGCTCATTTAGCACTTTATTATTTTATGCGAGTCGTTCCATATTTTTTAAAGTCACTTTGTTCATCATTTCTTGCCACACATAAGCATTCTATAACAAACATTTCCCATGACTTGTTTTGCTATTTCCCAATTGATGGACATTCTTGCAATTTTTAGTTCTTTGCCATCACAAAGAAAGATATGAATATTTTAAAACATACACGTTAACCTTTTTCCATGATTACCTTGAGACACAGACTGAATACTGCTGTTGCTAGGTCAAAGGATATAGGCAGTTTAATAATACTTTGGGTATAATTCCAGATTGTTCTCTTTTCCCCTCTGTGCTCACCAGATGGATGAAGGGGAAAACTGAGAATTTCTTTCTAAAAAATTTTTTTAATTTTTAAACTTTTAATTTTTTAAATTTTAAATTTTTAAATTTTTAATTTTTTTAAAAATTTTTATTAATACTTTTTATTTGCAAAACATATGTATGGGTAATTCCCAAACATTAACCCTTAAAAAGCTTTCTGTTACAAATTTTTCCCCCCTACTCCCCACCCCTCCCCTAAATGGCAGGATATCCACTACATGATAATTATGTTAGAATACTTAAGAAATCGAATATATGTATAGTTATTGCATCATTTTTTGTGCAGGAGAAATCATACCTACAAGAAAGAATAATCCAATAAAGGAAATAAAATGCAAGTAAACCTCAATAGAGAGCATAAAAATGTTATGTTGTCCACATTTCACATCCCTCTCTCTGGGTGTATATGGCTCTCTTCACCAAACAATTGGAACTGGTTTGAAGCATTTCATTGTTGAAGAGAGTCATGTCCATTAGAACTGATCCTCATATAGTATTGTTGTTGCCATGTATAATGATCTCCTGGTTCTGCTCATTTCACTGAACATTAGTTCATGCAAGTCTCTCCAGGCCTCTCTGAACTCGTCTTGCTGGTCGCTTCTTACAGAACAATAATATTCCATAACATTCATATACCATAATTTATTCAGCCACTGTCCAATTGATGGGCATCCCTTCAGTTTCCAGTTTCTAGCCACTACAAAAAGAGCTGCCACAAACATTCTTGCACATGTGGGGCCCTTTCCTTTTTTTATGATTTCTTTGGGATATAAGCCCAATAGAAACACTGCTGGGTCAAAGGGTATGCACAGTTTGATAACTTTTTGAGCATAGCTCCAAATTGCTCTCCAGAATGGTTGGATCCATTCACAGCTCCACCAACAATGCATCAGTGTCCCACTCTTCTCACATCCCCTTCAACATTCATCGTTATCTTTTCCTGTCATTTTAGCCAATCTGACAGGTATGTATTGGTACCTCAGAGTTGTCTTGATTTGCATTTCTCTGATCAATAGTGATTTGGAGCACCTTTTCATGTGATTATAATTAGTTTTAATTTCATCATCTGAAAATTGTCTATTCATATCCTTTGACCATTTATCAATTGGAGAATGGTGTGAATTCTTATAAATATGAGACAATTCTCTATATATTTTAGAAATGAGACCTTTATCAGAACCTTTAAATGTAAAGATGGTTTCCCAATTTGATGCTTCCCTCCTAATCTTGTCTGCATTAGGAAAACTGAGAATTTCTGAGTAAATAATAAACAATATTTAATTAGGCTAGCTAATAATTAGTATACTAATACTCAGAAGTTTCTTTCCCGAAACCAAAGACAAAACCTTAACATACTTTTGGAAGAGATTGCCTTAGCAAATAAAAATCAGCATTGATTGGTGGACATTTAATGAGAAGGTGGGCTAGGGCTAGAAGTCGCTAGTTTCTCTTGCAATTGATCCTGAAACTCAGCCAAATTCAGCAATCTGGATAGGAGACTTTGTCTCCATCCAGACAATTCTGGTAGATTTTTTTCTTATGAGCTTGGGGTCACTTTAAATACTTATGGAAGGTTAGGATTAGAGACTAGATCCATAATTTCATTGGTATAGTCATCTCTACTTAGAAGAATTTGTTGGAAATCACCATGTGATCACCAGTTGTGGGTCTTTGCCAGGCAATAATGGTTGGGAATATTTCTATGCACTCCTGGAAGTACAAATGAAAAGAAACTTGGTACAGGACCCAAATAAAAGAGCATAATTTAGAGAATATCTCCAGGCTTCAGAGTTTCCTGGTTTGAGCACATAGAGGACAGGAAACAGATCATCTTAATCTTGCTCCCTCAGTCATTACCAGTTTCTAAACTTGTCATCTTTTGTAGACTCTACTGTGATTCACCAGGCCAGAGTTACCCATGTTCCTACCCAGGTTCTCACATGGTATTCTAAATTCCCCTGCCACAGAAGAATTCACTTGAACTCCTACCCACTTTATGCCAATTATCAGTGTTGAAGACACAGAAGTTGGGAAGGAGGACTGAGAAAACAAGTTTTTCACTCATACACAGGGATACAGGTGTAGAGCCTCAAGCAGCAATGGTCCCAAGAGTAAAGTTACTAAGTTCCTTCTTTCAGGGTGGGGCATTACAAACATTCCCACATCCTATAAAGGACATTTCCACATTCCCATGTCCTATAAAGGACATTTCAACGATCTTTTAGGCAAAACAAATGCTTTTAAATACACCCTCTCCTACCCAGCAATATCTCTACCTTGGACATGTGCCCAAGGCATATTGCATCCTGTATCCACAAGTGTGAGGGGCAGAGCAAAGCTTAAGCAACTACTCAAGAAAGAGACAGTTTCCTCCAGGAGAATTCTCCCTTCCCAAGGCACCTGAAGCTGCTACAACTGCTATTGCTCTGCTTCCTCCCCAGCACTTCAAAAATTTGGCTAGAAGGAACATGGGCCTTAGCAGGGAGTTGGAGAACCACCACTCTGATGTCTTCCCTGCTTTTCTTCTTTTTGTTCCTACAACTGTCATTCTCTGTGGGCAGGAAGGAAGAGACTCTCTGCCAACTAAAAAGGACTTTCAGTCCCACACATTAGAGAGATGGGGATTTTGTTGTTGGAGGATTTTTTCCATTACTTATATGTAAGTTGGATAAATTTAAATATTGGAAAATGTTTTGGGTTCATCTCAATACAATACTAAAGACTATCAGTAAGTGCTCATTTTATATTATTTTTAATGTATTTTTACAATTATCAAGGATAATCAAGCAAAACAAATTTCTACAATAGCCAAATCAAAAATGAATGCCTTATTTTTTACATTAGTTCACTAACTTCTTCATAATCAATCCCTTGTGATCCTTGTAAATCACTCTGTTCTTAAGAGGTTCTGAAGTTTTTTGGCATTGCTTGCTTTTATAATATTGCTGTTAAAGTTTAAATTATCTTCTACTTCATATTATATCAGTTCCTACAAGTCTTCTCATGTCTATATAAAATTATATTGCTTCATTTTCAATAGCATAATAATATTCAATTATATTATCATGTCCATATTTATTTAGTCATTCTGTAATCACTGGGAACATTCTTCATGTCCAGATCTTTGTTACTACAAAAAGTAAATGCTTTATTTATTACCCGTATTTCATTACGGGTAGTTCCTTTTCTGACTCAGTATTAGATGTATAACTTGAGACTGCCATTTCTTTTTAAATATATTTTTATCTATTTTATTTTTAATTTTTAGAATAAAATAAATATTTTTATAATATAATATAGTATAGTAAAAAAGATGATCATATATGAAACTGGAAGTCTATGGTGCACTATTTGAAATTCTTTTAATGAATAATAAAGTTATCATGAAAATTTCTTTTTCTTCTTTTTCTTCCCTCACCCTAGAGATGGCCACAAATAGACAAAAATATGTATATGTGTGTAAAATAACTATAAATACTTCTATATTATCTGTTCTTTCTTTGGATATAGATAGCATCTTTTTGCAAAGGTCCTTTATAGATAATATCACTGTTTCCTTAATTGATGGGTCTCTACAGTTTCCAATTTTTTGCCATTACAAAGAGAGGTACTACAAATATTTTAAAATAAAATAAAAATAATTGGTTGGTGTCTTTCATTCTTGAAGAGGACCAAAATGGTATCATTATGGTAGAGTCAAATTATAGTGTGTCCAACTGTGGCTGATGAGACCAATATGAGCTCAAACACAAATAGTTCATATGGACATTTGGGGTAGCTTCTCTAATTTTGCACATCTTGCATTTCTTTCAGGCTAATTCAATTCTACTTTGCTCATAGAGCACGACACCTTCTTTGATGAGGGCACATCATACTGGGTCATTTCGTGCCAGTGTCTCCTATGTCACACAATCAATTCTAAAGCTCTTAAGAGATACCTTGGGCCAAAATAAATTATTTGCAAAAAGTTGTTCTTAAAATTATGTTGCTGTTATCTCAAGAGTGCATGATCTGTCTTATTTGGAGCAAGATAAGTCATTTCAGTGAAGAAAGAGACACAGACAGAGACAGAGAGAAACAGAGACACAGAAAGTCTTAGATCTTTCACAAATGAAGTAGGGATGTAATCAAGTTGTCAGTTTCTCTATATGTCAGTTTCCTCCTAGTCGCTTTCTCCCTTCAAATTTCTGAAAAAAGTTTGAAACAACATGACTTTTTTATTCAACCTAGAAGATATAAAACAAGGTTCTCCTTTTCTCTCTAATTCTAACTAGCTACTCATTGTCAAGCAAGTATAGTACATTGAATAATCATTACCAATGAGGAGTCTTGCAAAAATAGCTCTTTAAGCGATAGGTTATGTCTATATAGGAAAGCTGTGTGACACTTTTCTCTAAAAATGAGAGATATAATTTGTTTACAAATTATTTTACAGTTAATTTAACCAGTAGAGAATGAAGGAGGAATCATGAGGAAAAAGAAAGTATGTATAAGCAAAAGTTGACACAATTTTATTGTCATTTTAAGATAGGAAACAGGGTGATTATAAATAGATGCAAAAAAAAGCTGTATTAAATATATACTTTATATACTATATCAATATTATATAAAAAGTAAAAAAAGATAAAACTTAAATTTTCATACTTATTATTTGTTAAATAATGAAAGAATGAAAGAACAATAGAAATAATAATAAAATATGTGAATTATCATACAGATCAGACAGCACAAAGAAAATGGCAAAGATTTAAAAACCACATTTTGAGGGATAATCAATATTTAGAAACAATGCATTTTGGTAATAATTGATTATAATAAGAGATTCTTTATAGTAATAGAATATAATATGAAGAAAACATTATCTGACAGTATTCTAAATAATTTATAACATTATCTCTTGTTTCTAAAAAAACAACACTGGTAAAAAATTGTATTATTTCTATTTTACAATTGAGGAAACTGAGGCAAAGTGTAATTTGTTCAAGGTCCTAGTTCTAAGAATTCAGACCTCTCAGCAAGCTTTTACTCCTTAAGGGCTTTGGCCAAGCTAGCTATTGAGGCCCAGGAAAACTCCTGCTTCCTGGCACCATGGTCTATATCACTGGACAGAAGGAGAGGAATACTAGGTGTAGGACTGAGGTTTTTTTTTTGTTTTTGTTTTTGTTTTTTTGAGGCAACTGGGGTTAAGTGACTTGCCCAGGGCCACACAGTTAGGAAGCATTAAGTGTCTGAGACCAGATTTGAACTCAGGTCCTCCTGACTTCAGGGCTGGTGTTCTATCTAATGCTCCACCTAACTGCCCCTTAGAAATGAATTTTGATGAAACCTGAGTTCAAATCCAGCCTCAGATATTAACTAGTTATCCATGCATATGTACACATTTATATCTACATATCTGCATATATATGTATTAGAATTTCTGCATACAACTTTATGAGTTTGTATAATATATTATATATGCATGTGGATATAATTTAAGACATATGATATAAAAATGAACCAGCTCTAAGGTCCTATTGAGTATAGGAGAAAGTCATAGTCATGATCTTGTGTACACAATGCTGAAATACTCAGAATTGGTACACTGGTTCCTTCTACATCATGACTTTCTGCATTGCATTTTAAATATGTTGTGGATTCAATATATTGTGGGGTGAGAAATTAAATGGTAATTTTTTTAGGAACTTGCAGAAGCTGCAGACAACAGAAGAAGGCCAACAGATAACACAGTAAAAGCTTAGAAGTTCAGAAATGCAACAGAAATATGTAGAGTATTATATAATGATATTTAGATAAAATTTGTTGATATTACATATCAGCAAATTTTATCTTAATACCATAAACACACAATTTCTTTTTAAAATTAAAATAAGTTAAAAGTTAAAATTTGTGAAAAGAATGTGAAAGTCAGTAGAAGATATACAAAAGCTAGAAGAAATGTCACATTGATCTATATATAGCCTATGACCAAATTCTTAACCCAAATTTTACACTAATTTTCTGTAAATACCCCATTTAAAAAAGGATAAAAAACCACATTAGTTTATAAAGGTAGAACCCAAAAAAATGTATATGGATTTTCCAGTTCACAAAAGTCCCTAACTTTTCTCTCTCTCTCTCTTTTTTTTTTTTTTTTTGGAGGCAATTGGGATTAAGTGACTTGCCCAGGGTCACACAGCTAGGAAGAGTTAAGTGTCTGAGACCAGATTTGAACTCAGGTCCTCCTGACTTCAGGGCTGATGCTCTATCCACTGAGCCACCTCGCTGCCTCGGATCCCTAACTTTTCACAATGTGGAAGGGATTATTGTTTTTATTATCCTAGACCTTGTACTTAGGTGCTATTGAATGAGCAGCAAATGCAGTTAAATTACTCACCATTTTCCTGCTTTCTGTAAACAAAGTTTCTTACTCCTGATTTCTAATTAAAGGGAAGATTAAGGATTTTCTCAGTTGAAAAGGAGATGAACAAGTTTAAATTTTCAAAGGGAGAAAGCAAGCAGATGTAATTAACTCCCTGAAATAAAAAAAAAAGGAAATGTCCCACTTTCCCCCAAGTATTAGTATGTAATCAAAGGAACATGGAATAATAACTAATCAACCACTCAGGGACAGTTTTCAGATAAACATACAGATTGCTTGAAATGTGTAACTGGGACAAAATTCTTTCCATCAGTCTTTGGACCTGACTGGATTTTTGATCAGCATAGTTAATGTTTCTAAGCAACAGAAAGAAGAAATGAGAAATATTGTTCATACAACAAAAATACTGGTATGGTCTTTTGCAGAGATATCAGACACGCTAACAGGGAACCACATTGTGGCCAGGACACAAGTGAGTCTGACTTGCACTGAATTAAATGCAATTGGGAAATATTTAACAAAATTAATAAAAATTCAATAAAACACAGATAATATTGTTATTGTTAATCATGTCTGACCCTTTGTGATGCCATTTGGGGTTTTCATAGAAAAGATACTGGAGTGATTTGCATTTGTTTCAACATTGAATCCATTTTGTTTAACAGTTAGAGATTAAGTCAGGGTCACACAGCTAGGAAGTATCTAAGGCTGGATTTGAACTCAGATGTTCTTGACTCCAGGACTAGTCACATATGCACTGATCTATGAATTGTCTCTAATAAAAATCGTTTTGCAATATATACTTATGCATGGCTCAGTGATCTATGTTCCTATTGGAGTCTGACTTCATTGATCTAATGGAAGAAAAAGTAGATTCAAAATCAGGAGACACGAGTCCAAAAATTATAACACCTGTAATCTGTGCCACTAAAAATAGGATACACTCTAACAATGTAATCTGGATTAAAACCATTTTTTCTAAAACATGAGAGAATTTTAATATATGATTACAGAGGTTTGTTCTAGAATTAGTTTCTGAAATTATTAGTCTAGTGTCATTGCCCCTCTCCTACAAGCTGCTTCTTCTTCTTCTTTTGCTTAGGCAATTGGGGTTAAGTGACTTGCCCAGGGTCTTATAAGCTTCTGAAAGATATTTTTTTGTCATAGTGTTAGGTCAGAATACTATGAGTGGGTATAGTTTAGGACAGTATGGCAAAGGAAACGAGGTTATTTCCTCTGCCACAGAGCACACCGATATTTGAGGACTTGGGAATCGGAGAAGATCAGCACAAAAGGACTGATGACTGGAAACACCGTTGCTAGGAGGGTTGAGATGATTGTGAGCCATAGCTGATGTTTATCCATTTTAAAGAAGTAAAATGTCAAGCTAGAGTTAATGGAATAAAAGAAAACATATGTGCTCACTAATAGGAGGACAGCATGAGTAGCTCTTTTCTCAGGAAAAGTTCTGGGGGAGACGTGAGGGCTGTGAATATGTTGAACTTTCTGGTGATGTCTGTGCAGAAGAAGGACCAAGTAGCCACTGGACCAGATCATGCATCCCAGACACACAACATCAGGAATAGTAAAGACAAATACAAAAAGTGAGGCATGAAAGGAGGCAGGAGTTAAAATTGAACAATATCCCAGATACCACATTTCTGTATTATTAGTCATATACTTTGAATTATGCAAAGTCCCAAGCAAAGTGAAATTCATCAGCAGGAAGAAGCACCAACAGAGAAAGCAGGAGTGGACAATATACTTTTGAGCTTGGGGTTTGAGTTTTGCCCACTTGGAGTTGCTGGGACTAATGGTGATGACCTGAAAACTACTCAAAAGGGAGGTGATGCTGAGGGAAACTCCCCGGGTCACATTATAAAGATAAATAAAAAATTTACAACCAATAAGATCTAAGAAGTGTTTGATCCCAAGACAGACACTTGTCATAGGGATTCCCTGGGAGAGAAGCATTTTTGAGTTGGCCAAGGCTAAGTGGGCATAAAGGCACTCTATGGGTCTCAGCCTGTGACCATTGAGTAAAGTAAATGTGTGTAAGCCCAGTAGGGTGAAATTTCCAAAAATTCCCAGTCCCATCTGAATAAGGAAGAGCATTCCCAACACCAAATTATAAAGCATCATTTTCTTCAGGTCTTGGGAAGAAGAACCATAGTCAGTGCTGACAAATCCTAGGAGAAAATGAGAGATTTGTTAAAAATTTTGAAGGGCATTACCAAAGAGAAGAGGGTTTCATTTGGTGAACATTGTGGGATGATCTGGGAGCTTGGGCTACATTCTGACATGATAGAACAGGAGAGAGGGTCATGTTGGGTAGGTTAACTACTGAGACTAAGTTGTATTTTTAAAAATTTTCTTTTGTTATCCAAGATATAAAAGTTAGCAAAATATTAGGAAATAACAAAGATATGATATTGGAAATCCACCCATCTAACAATTTGGAGCCTTTTTGTCATTTGGTCATTTTTCAGCTGAAAGAATAAATTTAGAAGTCCAATTCTAAAATCTAAGGGGGTAAATTTTTTTCTCTATACATTATTGAATATGATAAATAAAATCAGATGATAAAAATGATAGTTTAAAATTAGGAATTACCACAGGAAATCAAGATAATAAAGACAAGATAATAAGCTTCTTTCATTTTCGATTGCCTTGTCTATTAAATGGAATGATAAAAGCTACTTTAAAACTATTTGCAAGACATCTGTCAGATTGGCTAAGATGACAGGAAAAGATAATGATGAATGTTGTAGGGACATTAATACTAATTCTTTCTTGGTGGAATTGTGAAAGGATCCAACAATCCTGGAAAGCACTTTGGAACTATGCTCAAAAAGTTAACAAACTGCATATCCTTTGACCCAGAAGTATTTCTATTGGGCTTATATCCCAAAGAGATCTTAAAGGAGGGAAAGGAACCCATATGTTAGAAAATGTTTGCAGCAGCCCTTGTTGTAGTGGCTAGAAACTAGAAACTGAATCGATGCCCATTGTTTGAAGAATGGCTGAATAAGTTATGGTATATGAATCTTATGGAATATTATTGTTTTGTAAGAAAAAAAATGACCAATAGAATGATTTCAGGGAGGCCTGGAGGGACTTACAGGAGGTGATGCTAAAGGAAATGAGCAGAACCAGGAGATCATTGTACACAAGATTATACAATTATCAGTTCTGATGGATGTGGCTCTCTTCAACAATGAGATGATTCAAACCAGTTCCACTTGTTAGTGATGAAGAGAGCCATCTACATCCAGAGAGAGGCCTGTGGGAACTGAGTATGGAGCACAACATAGCATTTACACCATTTTTGTTGTTATTAGCTTGTATTTTGCTTTCTTTCTCAGTTTTTTTTCTTCCTTCTTGATCTGATTTTTCTTGTGCAGCAAGATAACTGTATAAATATGTATACATATAGTGGATTTAATATATATTATAACATATTTAACATGTATTGGACTACCTGCCATCTAGGGGTGGGGATGAGAGGAAGGAGGAGAAAATTTGGAAAAGAAGGTTTTGCAAGGCTCAATGTTGAAAAATTACCCATGCATATGTTTTGTAAATAAAAATTTTAAAAAAGAAAATATTAACAACTTAAAAAATAAAACTATTTGTAGGGATGAAATGAGATGATATGAAAAGTTATTTGTCAGATTTTAGGCACTAAAATGTAATTTATTTCTATTAGTAACATTTATTGATAGTATCTTATTAATAGTAAATTATCAACTTATGCATAGAAAAAACAGCTAAAATGTGTGTGGTTTTTATTGAATTTTTTGCAATAAAGATCATGCTAAATGCTTTAAACCTCAAGTTGAAAATATTTTAGGAATCACAAAAATCATTTCACCATTTAACCAAATAAAATATCTTTAAAAACTGAAAATGTTCTTACCTGCTCCCAAAATATTAATAGTTGATTTATTTCAGTTAATCTCAATGCAACCAAAAAGTTCACCAATTTAATAGAGTAGTACATATGTTCATATATTAAAGAAAAAAGATGACAGTAATTCTTTTAAAAATACATATATGAAGGAAGTAACAAATAAACATTTGATAAATGCAAATTATTTGCCCAAGGGTGCATGATATACAAATAAAAAAGAAGATAAATCTTATTCTAAATTATTTTAAGTTTCTCCTATGATAAAAGAATATATGGAAAATGATGTAAATGAGAATTATAGAAATATATACATATTGCTAGTATATATGCTAGTATATTGACTGTAATTTTAAAAAGAAAGAAATAGTAGAAAGAAAAAGCAGAAGATATGGAACTGTAAATAATAGTATCAGCTAACATTTATTTTATTTTTTGCTGAGGCATTTGGGGTTAAGTGACTTGCCCAGGGTCACACAGCTAGGAAGTGTTGTGTCAGAGACCAAATTTGAACTCAGGTCCTCCTGACTTCAGGGCTGGTGCTCTATCCACTGCACCACTTAGCTGCCCCATCAGCTAACATTTAAAAAGTACTTATCATTTGCCAGACACTGTGCTAATTATCTAAAAAAAAATAGATTTAGAAAATTTTAAATATATAATTAAATTTTAAAAAATTATCTAAGCAGTGAGAAAATGCATAACAGACATATATATCTATTATCTTCTAATTACTTTTTAGTTAATTACTTTTAAATTGCTCATTTTCATTTTGGTGCAGAAGCAACTTGGATTTTTCCTTGTCTTTGCAAGTGGAACCCATCTTTTATTTGGTTTGACCACTCTGACAAATCTTCCAGTAAAGTCCTAGAAATGAAATAATTTCTTTTTCCTCTGGTCTTGACAATATAAAATGTTCCTCATCTTTGTCCAATCACTTCTGTTTTGGTGGTGACATGGTTTAAACATTACAAAGTTTTTAGAAAACCTGGAACCATCAACTTATATCTTGGTACCATCAACTTATATCTTGATACTCTAAATGGAAGATACTTAGTGACCAGAAATGAAGATTAGCACTGGTAGAAATGGATTGTATTGATCTTGACATTCTGGCTCCACATTAAAGCAGGAGACAAAAGGGAAATTGGAGCAAAATAAAAGATTAGGTCAGAGACTCTCCAAGAAAATGTCAATAAAGCAGGTGGCAAAATTTATCCAGGGACTATAAATAACACATCCCATCACATGTCACCATCTTGCATTGCAGTACTTACAATATATAAGACCATCATAAAAAATAATGGAAACTTGTATGCCAATTACCAAGAATAATTTTATATCATAGATTTAGAGGTGGAATATAACTTAGAGACTTCTTAGTCATTCAGTAATTGTTTATTCAGCAATTATTATGTACTAGACACTGTACTAAAAGCTGGATATACAAATAGAGAAACAAGGAGTCCTTGTTCTCAACTAATGAGAGAGTCGACATGTGAACAACCATATACAAAAAGCTACATTTTAGATAAATGAAAAACAATGAACAAAAGGAAAGTACCAGAAGTAAAGGGGATCAGGAAAGGCATTGGGTAATTCTCGCAAATTTCCTTCAGATGAAGGAAATTTGATGGAATTCAGTGAAGGAAGTAGAAAGAAATCAGAAAATAATTATGTCCAGGAACTGAGAATAGATAATAAAAATGTCCAGAGCCAGCTTTTTGAGTGTCTTCCTTGAGAAACTATAAGGAAACTTAAGAAGAAACTATAAGGAGACTATAAAGTTACAAATATCATCTTTCCTTGTAGGAATATAAACAGTTTAATCTTATTGAATCTTATATTTTCTCCTTATTTCTTCTTAATCTTTTGATGTTTCTCTTCAGTCTTGCATTTCAAGATCAACATTTTATTCAACTCTGACCTTTTCATTAGAATTAGTTGAAAATTCTCTTATTCATCTAAAAGATTATATTCAATTTTGCTCTGTATGTGATTGTTGATTTTAATCCTAAAACCTGTGCTTTCACAATATTATACATTTCAAGCTCTCCAGTTCTTTGATGTAAAAGCTGTCAAATACTGTGCAATCCTGACTTTTACTTCTCTAAATTCCAATTGTCTTTAGGTGTTTGCAGTAATTTTTTCTGTATTTGGGAGCTCTAGAATTTGACGATGATATTTCTGGGGGTTTTCATTTGGGAATCTTTTTAACATGGTACTCAATTAATTCTTTCAGTTTCTATTTTGCCCTTTCACTGTAGGACCTCAAGGCAGTTTTCCTTGATAATTTCCTGAAATAGGGACAGAAAGGAATACATTTTTGTCTCAGTAGTATATGGTACCTACACAAAAACTGACATGTATTAGGCCATAAAACTTCACAATCAAATGCAGAAAGGCAAACAGTAAATGTTTCTTATTCTTATTCAGACTATGGCACAATAAAAATACAGTCAATAAAGTGCCAGGGAAAGATAGACTAAAGATTAATTGGAAATTAAATAATCTAAATTAAATAGTCTATTTCTAAAGAATGAATGGGTCAAACAACAAACCAGAGAAACAATAATTTCATATAAAAGCATGACAAAAATGAGACAACATGCCAAAACCTATGGCAGCCAAAGAAGTTCTTAGGGGAAACTTCATATCTCTAAATAGTTATATAAATAAAATAAATGAAGAGGAAATCAATAAATTGAGCACATAACTAAAAAAGCTAAGAAAGAAACAAATTAAAAACCCTCTATTAAATATCAAATTAGAAATTCTGAAACAAAAAGATTGATAAAATCAAAACTATAAAAGTATTGAACTAATTAATAAAACTAAGAGTTGGTTTTGTGAAAAAAAAACCCAACAAAATAGATAAACCTCTAGTTAGGAGTTATTTTGTTCAACTTTATGTCAATAAATTTGATAATCTAAGTGAAATGAAGAAAAACTTACAAAAATATAGATTGCCCAGATTAATAGAAGAGGAAATAAATTACTTAAAAGTTCCATTGGCTAAAAAGAAATTGAACAAGTCATCCTTGAAATCCTTAAGAAAAAATCTCCAGGGCTAAATAGATTTTCAAGTGAATTCTACCAAATATTTGAAGAACAATTAAATGCAATACTAGCTAAAGTCTTTTCTCTAAGTGCCTTGAGCTGCTCTTTCCACCTATCTCTTCTTCCAGGCATCCCATACCAGCGAATGGCATCACCATCTTGTTTTTCAATTAGCTTCCAGTCAGGTACCAGATGTGGTTTTATTCAGTAGATTGTTTTTGTATTAGATCAATTCTATTTTTTAAGGAATTAATTTCTTTAGCCAATTTTTATTCTTCCTTTTCCAAGTTGTTGACACTCTTTTGCATACTTCTCATTTCTTTTCTTATTTTTCCTTCTACTTCTCTTATTTGCTTTTTAAAAATCCAAGCACTTCCAAGAAACTTCTTTGGGCTTGAGACCAATTCATATCACCCTTTGACATTTTCCATTGACATTTTCCATGTGGATATTTTGTCCTCTTCTTAGTTGGTGTTTTGGTTTTCACTGTAGTAGCTTTCTATGGCTAGGGTTCTTTTCTGTTTCTTGCTCATTTTCTTTCTTTCTGTTTTCCTATTTTGTGACTTTTAAGATTGAACTCTTCTCCTGGGGTTCAGGGGGTACAAACCCAAGCTTCTCATGCTGCTCTGAGCCTTGACTTTGAGCACAGAGGCCCTTTGTGTTTGGTGTCTTGATCACAGGTGGTCAATTTGGGCAATGAGTTGTTTTTCTGGGCTGGCATTTTGTCTTCTGTGCTGGGACTGGAGGCTTTCCAGTGGTCTGCTCTGCTATTGAGTCAGGAACAAGGATCTCAGTTGTTTATGTGCTATGATTAACAGACACTCACTGGCTTTCCCAGACACCATCAGAGTTCAACTGAACACATCTTTTACCCCTGTGAGACTGACCTTTCTTGAAGTCCTTCCAGCCTGTCTCAAGCTGGAGAATTGTTTCATTCCATCGGATTCTGTTCATCTTGATTTCATGTGATTTTCCAGGGAAACTGGGAAAGCTAATCAGTTTCCTGGCTTCATTTCACCATCTTGATTCCTTCCCTATAAATCCCTATTATTATCTTTAATAATAATAAACTAGCAACTTAAAGATAGAGAAATGATAAAATTTAACACCTGGGATATGAGGAGGAAATATATTTTATTACCTTTTTGTTTCAAGATTGTGAGGAATGTTTTAAATCCTAAGTTGAAAGTATTTTAGGAATCACAAAATACTTCCAACTATTTAACCTATGAAAATTCCTTTTAAAAAGGAAATGTTCCTAAGAAACAACCAGCAGGATGATTTCAGAGAGGCCTGGAGAGACTTGCATGAACTGATGCTGAGTGAAACGAGCAGAACCAGGAGATCATTATACATGGCAACAACAATATTACATGATGATCAATTCTGATGGACATGGCTCTCTGCAACAAAGAATTGTCTCAAACCAGTTCCAATTGTTCAGTGAAGAAAACCATATACACCCAGAGAGAGGGATATGAAATGTGGACGACAACATAACATTTTCATGCTCTCTATTGAGGTTTGTTTGCATTGTGTTTCCTTTCTCTGATTTTCTTTTTTTTCTTGTAGATAGGATTTTTCTTGCACAACTTGTCAAGTATTTCAACATTATTAACATGTAGTGGACTTCCTGCCATCTAGGGGAGGGGAGGGGACTGGGGGTAAAATTTGTAATGGAAAGCTTTGTAAAGATCAATGCTGGGGAACTACCCATACATATGTTATACAAATAAAAAACTTTAATAAAAAAAAAGGAAATGTTCCAATGTGTCCTCCAGATATTAAGTCGATTCATTTAATTTATATTTTGAAACAGCCAATCATTCTACCAGTTTAACAAGATTGTATACATTTTGATATCATAATGTAAAATGATATAATAGCTGTACAATACGGCAATCAAACTGTGCATACCTTTTGATCCAGAAATACCACTGCTAGGTCTGTTTCTCAAAAAAAATCATAAAAAAAGAAAATGGATCTACATGTTCAAAAAACCTCCGTTAGTGATGGGAAAGAATTGGAGATTTAAGGGAAGCACATCAATTGGAGAATGGCTGAAGAAGCTGTGAAATATAAATATAATGGTATACTATTGTTCTGTAAGAAATGATGAACAAGCGGATTTCAGAGAAAACCTGCAAAGAATTATGAACTGATGCTGAGTGAAGTGATATGAACTAAAAAATATTGTATCCAGTATCCAACATTGTGTGATGGTCAACCATGGTAGATTTAGTTCTTTGAGCAAGTGATGCAAGATGATTCCAAAAGACTCATGATAGAAAATGTTCTCCACATCCAAAGAAAGAGAAATGAAGTCTGAATGCAGAAACAAGCTATTTCACTTTATTTCATTCATTTATTTATTTTTTGCTGAGGTAAATTGGGGTTGTGACTTGCCCAGGGTCACACAGGTAGGAAGTGTTAAGTGTCTGAGGTCAAATTTGAACTCAGGTCCTCCTGACTTCAGGGCTGGTGCTCTATCTACTGCACCACCTAGCTGCCTCTATTTCACTTTATTTTTACTTTATTATTTTTATGTCTGTTTTCTTCATTATATTCTGTTTCTTCTTTCACAATATGGCTAATGTGTAAATACGTTTTACATGATTACACATGTATAACCTATGTCAGATTGCTTGCTATTTTTGGAAATGCATAGGAAGGGTGGGAGGACAAAAAGTTTGGAAGATAAAAACTTTATTAAAATAACTTTGAAAACTATCTTTATATGTATCTGGAAAAATAGTATTTATTTAAAAAGAATATAATAGCTCTATAAAAAGATGAATATGAAGAACCAAATAGTAAATAAACAAGTACTTAATAAATGAAAATTGTATACCAAGTAATGTTCAGAGAACCATGGATACAAATAAAAGAGAACGAGATAATTTCTATACTCAATTAGCTCAAGGTCTACAAAGAAAAAAGAATATACAAAAGTGATATAAATGAGAACTATAGCAGTATACATTGTTTATATATATATATATATATATATTTTTTTTTTTTTTTTGCTTTTTTTCCCCTGAGGCAATTGGGGTTAAGTGACTTGCCCAAGGTCACACAGCTAGGACATGTTAAGTGTCTGAGGCCAGATTTGAACTCAGGTCTTCCTAACTTCAGGGCTGGTGCTCTATCCACTGTGCCACCTAGCTGCCCCACATATATTGTTTATATTTTAAAGAGAAATAAAAGGGTACAAGATTTGGAAAAATAATGCAATAACAATGCAACTGTAATAAAATAATATATAACAATAATAATTTGAGCTAGCCTTTAAACAATTATTACTGTTTAAATAGATATTACTGTTTAAATAGCTATTGCTATTTGCTAATCACTATTCTAAAGATTGCCAAATATGATCTGAGACATAATCCAGCAAATACAAAACATATATATACATATATGTACTATTCAATTATTATTCTCTCTAAAATTACCTAAGAATTGATCATTTTGATTATTGTGCAGAAGCAATTCTGGGTTGTCCTTATCTTTTCAAGTGGAACAAATCTTCTATTTGAAATGACCACTCAGACAAATCTTCAAATAAGGTCCTAGAAATAGAATGTGGTAACCCATAAAATAAAGAATATACAAAAGCTTCCTCATTATTGTCAAAATTTTCTGCTTTTAAGGTGACAAGTAAAAAGTGAGGGAGAGTGGGCTACATGAGTTAAAAATTGCAAAGCCTTTAAAGACAATCTGGAACCATCAACTTATGTTTTGTTATTTTAAATATGAGTTTCTTAATGCAGTAAGCAGAAAAGGGGTCAGTACTGATAGAAATGAATTGTATCCATTTTGACATTCTTATTTCAAATTAAGCCAAAAAATAAAAAAGGAAATTGGAACTAAATGAAGACTGATTCAAAAATTCTACATAAAGATATCAATGGAATAGGTGGCAAATTATATCGAATTATGGAAATATCACTTCATGACACAAGTTAATTTTGTTGTATATTTGAAAGGAAGATCAATTTCCAAATAGTAAATTTGAAATCTCATGTCCAATAAATGTTTTTTTTATTATACTGTGTTCTAAAATTCTTATTTTATTTGTAAGTTAAAAATAAAAATTTAAAAAGAAGTGAAAGTTTTTATTCAAGTTTTCACTCTATCAAATGACATTATATATGTGCATATATATGTAGAATCTTTTGCAAACCTAAAAAATTATATATAAGTAATAATTATTCATCCTTATCATCTTTTCCCTTAAACTTTCCTAGCCAAGTACAATCCCTATTACTGTATAGAAAAAAAATCTTCTCCCAATTTCTTATGTTCACAAGCATGGATTTCATCATCAACTCTTCCCTGTTTCTTATCCCCCTGCATCATTTTACTCAATCTATTGCCAAGGATTATCAAGTTCACCTTTGTAATATCCCTTAGTACATTCCCTTCCTTCCTCTAATACTGCCATCATTGATATCTAGATTATTGCAATAACCTATTAGTTTGTTTTCATGTCCCAAGTCTTTCCTCTCAATTTAGCTTCCAGAGTCTGAAACCTCCATTCACTCAGCAAAGGGATTTTTTTTTAAATGCACATCTCACCATGTCTCCTTCTTCAGTAAACTCTCCAGTCTCCCAGTTACAGTCAAAACCAAACGAAATATTCTCTTTCTGGAGTCCAAAGCCTTTCATCACCTAGCCCCCTCTTACCTCTGCAGTTTTCTAACTCTTTTCTCTCAATATTCTCTTCTTATGCCTTGATTCACTAACATTGACTTCCTTGCTGTCCGGAGAACAAGATACTCCTCTTAATTCTTACAATTTTTTCTGGCTCTTCTACTAAATTGTCCCACCTGAGGTCACAAAGATACATGTTACTGAGTTTCAATATGGCTTCAGATACTTGCTGGTTGTGTGACTCTGAAAAAGTCATTTAACCCTGTTTGCCACATTTCCTCATCTGTAAAAAAGTCCTGGAAAAGATCAAGGAAACCTTAAGTGGAGATTCAGAGGTGGATATCACTGAATAACACAAATTTATCTTCCATATAGCCTATTTACATATATTTTCTTGTTGAGCATCTCCTTCATGAGATTCTGACCTCTTTGAAGGTAGTGATGGTCTTTTTCCTCCTTACTGTATCCCTAATGCTTACTGTTACTGCTATCATCATCATTGTCATCATCATCATCATCATCATCATCATCATCACTATTGCACTATTGCAATTGTTATTAATCTCCTTCCTGTACTCTCAACTTTCAGGTTTTACAGGAATTCACAGGAAAACTTTCCTGATCCTTCTTATTTTTAATAATTTTTATGTTAATAATTCTCAACTTATCCTCTATGTAGGTTCTTTGTATATTGTTGTTTTCATGTTGTATACCTGATTAGATTGTGAGTTTCTTGAGAATAGGGCTCTCTTTTACCTCTCTCTGTATCCTCATCACTTAACTGTGCCAATTAGCTAGTAAAGTCTTAATAAATATTGATGAAAAGACTTCTTGGGTAGGGGGATAAGATAAACATGTCACTGATATTTCCCCCCCCCCCACAGTTTTCATTCTTTCTGCACAAAGAAACACCCCATTTATGGACCATGGACCTTGGCTAAGAATCCTTTTACAAAGTGTTCCCAGACAATGACCCCATATCAGTGCAAATGAAACAATTATGAAAGAGACCCACTGGGATATATGCGTAACAATTTAACCTTAATCTCGTGTTCCAGATTCCAAGTCTCATCCCCAAACTGTGTATTAAGTTCTGCACTATAAGTTTTGCATTGTACAGATAGGAGAAATGAGTAACTTTCCTTACTCACTGAACAGGACATCCTGGAAAACAACTGAGGAGTTCCCATTTCTTGAGAGCAGTCCAAAATTTTCAGGTTTTTTTAATACAGGATGTGATATTCACTTAAGAAGAGAAAAGCTAAGAATAAGATTGTGAGATCATTTAAATAGTACTCTGCCTTTGAATGCTCTCTCTCTCTCTCTCTCTTTTTTTCTCTCTCTGTGTCTATCTCTTTTGCTCTATCTCTAAATATGTATGTATGTATATATACTTCTTAGGCCAATCCAGCCCTTAGAATGTTTAGAAAAGGCTGAAGAGAAAGGAGATCTCATATCTGAGCAAAGAAGTAAGAGGTAATGAGAAAGATATGGTAATGGATATCAGAGAAGCTCTGATCTGAATGAAATAACCTAAAAAAATCAAGAAAGGGAGCATGAAAGAGGAAAAACAACATTCAGGGAATGGATGTGAGGAGAAAAATAAAAGCTTCTTTCTGATACAGGAAAATAAGTTGGCAATCATCAGAAGGTAAAAAGAGATAGAATTAGAAACTATAAAAGCCAAAAGAAGCAGAAGAATGATGGCGAGAGATTGGAGTTTGGAGGAACAACATGTGTTTAATAGCTATCTAGGGAATTCTCAAGACATGGACAACTGGCAAAAGATATTGAAACATTGCCTTTGAAAGGGGGGGAGGAGACTCACTAAGAGAGTGTAGTTCAATAAAGACAGAGGTACATTAAGGTAACAAGGAAAAATCCGAAGGCCTGTCCAACAGTCTTATCAATACCTTTATCTGTCCCTTGGCAGACAGGATCTGAACAATATTCTGTCTGTCTAAGTTTCTTCTGGAAGAGATTTTCTGCTTTTGAGGCCCTAGATATACAAATGAGATATAAGAAGATACTCACCTGATTGTTCTTTGCTCGTAGAATAGAGGAAAGGGTTGCACCACAAAATTGATATGTCCCTGTGTGTGTATATCTGATGTGTGTGTTAGCATATTAATCTGAGCACACATGTATGAAAGTATAGGCAGATCCTAGTTAATAAAGACTGGATTGCTGGTCTCTAGAGCCATGATTATAATATCATGGGTAGATCAATGACATTAATCTGCCAAGGGAAAAAGGGATGTGTCTAAAAGAGACAACTTTTGTCCCACATGAAAATGTTTTCAAAGATTTTTACTGATTAAGAATTCCTCATTTTTAATTACTAATGAATAACAACAGTGGAGTTAAACATAAAGTGGAGAGAAACTTTCCTGGGCTCCAAGAGACCAGAAGTGCAGCTATTAAATAGGATGTCATAGACAGAAGAAGTAATACCTTATTATGTCTACTTCCATTAGTAACCTTGGCCTTGCATGAAATTTGGGCCTTGTCTTGAGTGATCCCAGGTCCTCCATCAGGACTCTTTTTCAGTCAAGTTCCTTGCCGTCCAATGTAATCTCTGAATGTGAATTCTTATCTAAAGCAAATAATCCCAAGGATGTAAATGGTGCCATTTTTGGTGCCTTTATGCTTTTTTCTGTTCAGTCCCTAGGATATTATCTCCTCTTTCAATGATATGGATTTTATTGTCAGTAGGAAAGGTTACAAACAACTCCAAAAGAGCCCAGCTTTCTTCAATCTCTGATGAAGTCTTCATTGTTGGTAGACATTATAATTCAATTAAAAGAGTAATGAAATTGTGAGCTCTTTGTTATAGATGTACCTGTTATATAATGCTGTGTGGTGTGTGCATGTACATGTGCAGGTTTGCACTGTGCTGAGTTGTTTAGCCTCAAGAAACTATGTATTGACATAAACATCAGAACATGAAGGATATAGGCTCAGAGTTATCTGTCTGCATCTGAATCTGTCTAGATATGTCTAGCAGGGAAAAAAAAGGGCACATATCTCTAGAGTTACCTTCCTTTATCCTTCTCTAAGATTTTCATTTCCTACCTGAAAGAGAGTAGGATGTTGCGACTAAAAGTTGGCACCTTTCTCTACTCAAAGAGTGGAAATACTGGGCTAGAGTTATATTTATCTTTACTTTTAAAGTTTATTATTATTCTATGAGATGTAAAATTTTACATTCAATTTGTTCTTGCAATTGTTATCTATTTATAAAAAGGACTGCACTAAAGTATTTTAGTGGGCTGGACTCCTCAGCAAATTTCAGTTCCACAATGAATATGCATAACAAATAGTGAGAAAAATGATTATTAATTACCAATTATTTAGAGATATTTGGATTTCTTTTCCTGATTTTAAGTCCAGATTAAAAAAAAAAAGTTCAGTCTTTTGACGTACATTGATGATAATGAAATTGGACTACCTTTCTTATGCAGACCCCACCCAAGTGGTGTAAACATTGTATTTTGCACAGGCATGAGCAGGGCATATCATTGAGAAATGCCCAAGGCTGAATATGGCCTGGATATAGAGGTGAGTCTAGTGGCCCACCTAGATACTGGGTTGCTACTGGGGATATGGTCTTTTGCTGGGGTCTCTTCATTCCATCAACCCCAATCAATTCTGATTGACATGGCTGTCTTCAACAATGAGATGATTGAGGCCAGGCCAATGATCTTGTGATGAAGAGAGCCATCTACACCCAGAGAGAGGACTGTGGGAACTGAGTGAAGTTCACAAAATAGCATTTTCACTCTTTTTGTTGTTTGCTTGCATTTTATTTTATTTTTTTTTACTTATTTTTTCCTTTTTGACACCATCAAGATAATTACTTAAATATATTTACATATATTGGATTTAACATATTTTAACATGTATAACATATATTGGGTTGCTTGCCGTCTAGGAGAGAGGATGTGGGGGGAAGGAGGGGAAAATTTGGAATACAAAGCTATGCAAAGGTCAGTGTTGAAAAATTATCCATGCATATGTTTTGAAAACAAAAAGCATTAATATATTAAAAAACAAAATGAAATAAACTTTTCTAAGTGAATCATGACAATTCAGTAAGCTTGTGATAGATTACATACAAAGTTAAATATGCAGTTTTATATATGTATATAATATGGAAAGTTTATGTGTAGGAGTTTAATAAACTCATTTGATTAGTCTGAAAAAAAAAGAAATGACATGCATAAATTTAGAGTTATCTCTGCTCTTAATGTTCATATATATTATTTTGCTCCATGAATTGTAGAGTCATTAGAGATAATATTGCTTTGGTAAGCCAAAGTTGAAAACAAGGAAGCTTTTCCCTGAAATACAGAAGTCATTTTGAGACTTTTTAAGCATGAAATACATTAACCAACCAACCAATAACCGAGCAAATAACATGTGAAAGCTGTTTATCTGCAAGTACCTCAAACACATGCCCATATTTTTATCTTGTTTTTTGTTGTATCTCTCCTTTGCTTGGTTAGGTGGTTAGTTTCATACTTTAATTTCATCCACCAAAACAAATCCTCATATTGACAATGTACAAAATTGTGTCTCTTTCTGTATTTAAGTGCATCATCTCTCAGAAGATGGGAATTGTGCTTTATCTTGACTCATTGTGCTTTATGCTTTATCCTTGCATTGTGGAGAATTCAAAAATCTTTAAAAGTTTTATTTTTCTTTGTTTTATTATTAAGTATTTAATTTTCTCTCAGTTACACATAGAGTATTTTTTTTTTAACATTTGTTTTTAAAACTCTGAGTTCCAGTTTCTTTCTATTCTTCCTTTCTCACTTCAGTCAATGAGAAGCCACGCATGTAATCAGGGAAAATATTTCCATGTCATATTGTGAAAAACCCCATAAATCCACCCACTAAAAAGCATACTTTAATCTGTATTCAGATGCATTCAACTTATTTTTCTGGGTATGGATAGAACTTTTCATCATTAAATCACTCAGAGTTGTCTTGCATCACTGTGTTTCTGAGAATAGCAAAGTCACCCACAGGTGATCATCTTACAATATTTCTTTTCTCTTACTACTTAGTACATTTCACTTTGCATGATCTCTTGAAAATATTTCCATGTTTTTCTAAAAGTGACTTGCTCATCATTTGTGGCATGTTAGTGTGCCACCAAATTCACATAATACTATTTGTTCAAAGTCTTTTCTCTAAGGAAAGAGTTGTTTAAACATTTTTGTACATATAGATCTTTTTACTTTTTTTCTCTTTTGGGATACAGAACTCGTAGTGGTATTGTTAGATCGAAGGGCATGTATGTTTTTATAGCTCTTTGGGCATACTTCCAAACTAGTCTGTAGAATGGTTGGATCAGTCCACAATTACACCAAGAATACATTAATGTCTCATTTCCCTATATTCTTTCCAACATTTGTTATTTTCATTTTCTTTCCTATTAGCTAATCTAATAGGTTATGAGGTAGTACCTCAGAATTCTTTTAATTTTCATTTATCCAATCAATAGTAAGGTAGAATATTTTTTATATATCTAAAAATAGATTTGTTTACTTCATCTGAAAACTATTCATATCTTTTGGTCATTTCTCAGGGAATGTCTCTTATTTTTATAAATTTGATTAAGTTGCCTATATGTTTGAGAAATGAGACTTTTACCAGAGAAAATTGCTTCAAAATTCTTTTTACAAATATTACTGCTGTAAGGATATTTTCCCTGCTTATTCTATTTTCTCTCTCCTTTCATTCTGTCCTAATTACCCCCATCCCCACCTGCCCCTCCTTTATACCCACCTTCTTTCCTGTAAGGTAAGATAGATTTCTATACTAAATTGAGTATGTATGTTATTCTCTCTTTGAGCCAGTTTTGATAAGGGTTCACTCAGTCCTCCTCCCCATCTCTCTTCCCCTCCACTGTAAAATTTTTTCTTACCTCTTTTATGTGAGATAATTTACCCTCTCTCATCACTTTCATTTATTTGTTTGTTTATTTATTCTCTCATTACTTAAATTTATTATCCCTTCCTTTTCCAACTCACATGTCTCTGTCTATAAGTACTCCTTCAGACTGCTCTAATAATGAGAAAGTACTTATGAATAACAAATATCATCATGCCACATAAGAAGGCAAATACCTTATTACATTTCTTATGATTCCTTTTTCCTTATTACCTATTCTGTTTTCTGGAGTCCTGTATTTGAAGATCGTCTTCTATTTAAGTCTGGGATTATCATCAAGAATACTTAAAAAATCTTCTATGTGATTGAATGCCTATTTTATTCCTCTAAAGTACTATGCTCAGTTTTTCTGGGGAGGTGAGTCTTGGTTGTAGTCCTAGATCCTTTGCTCTCTGCAATATCATAATTCAAAGCTTTTGATGCTTTAATGTAGAAGCTGCTACATCTAGTGTTATCTGGACTGCAGCTCCACTGTTACTTGAGTTGTTTCTTTTTGGATACTTGCAATATTTTTTCCTTGACCTAGAAGTTCTGAAATTTGAACATACTATTCTTGGGAGTTTTTATTTTCACATATCTTTCAGAAAGTTATTGCTGGATTCCTTCAATTTCTATTTTACCCTGTATTTCTAGAATATTAGGACATTTTTCTTGACAATTTCTTCCAAGTCTAGGATTTTCTACCAAGGTTTTCTGGCAAACCAATAATTTTTAGATTCGCTTTCCTGTATTATTTTTCAGGTCTGTTGTTTTTCCAGTGAGATATTTTACAGTGTCTTCTACTTATTCATTCTTTTGATTTTGCTTTATTGTTTTTGAATTCTCATAAAGTCATTAGCTTCTATTTGCTCAATTCTAATTTTTAAGGAATTATTTTCCTCAATTAGCTTTTTTACTTCTTTTTCTATTTGGCCGATTTTTCTTTTTGAGGCATTCTTCTCATTGGTTTTTGGTACCTCATTTTGTTTCTCTTTCATTTCTTTTCTCATTTTCCTCCTTTCTCTTTTACTTGATTTTCAAAATCCCTTTTGAGCCATTCATGGACGGAAACCAATCTTTATTTTTCTTGCGGGCTTTGGATGCAGGAATTTTGACTTTGTTTTCTACTTCTGAGTGTGTGTTTTGATCTTCCTTGTCACCAAGGTAACTTTCTATAGTCAGACTCTTTTTTTGTTTTTTTGCTCATTTTCTCAGCCTGATTTGGAAGTTTTTGTAGGTCTCTGTTTCCCAGATGGAGGATACAATGTACCAGTCTTCAGAGGTTTTGTATTTCTGTTTTCAGAGATCCTTCTAAGGACTTTTAACTTTTCAGATCTTCTAAGATGTTATGATCTAAGGAGAGGTGTGTTTACTATTCTCCTGCCTTGTGCTGTGGTCTATGAGTGACTACAAGAACTTTTTTATGCCCTGGAATTGTGAGGAGTGACTGCAAGCTCTAGTGTGCCAGTGCTCTTCCTCATCTTGATACTGTGAGCCAGTACTATGTCCTGGTTCTGAGGATGGGCTAAATAACACTTCTGCCTCAGTGTTAGCAAAAAGAGACTCCTGTATTCTCCTTACTATCTGTTGGGCTGGAACCCCCAGAAGCAAATACTGTCGATTCAGAAGTTCCCAAGACACGCTTCTGGTTTCTGGTGTAGGGCTATGCTGGCCTGGCCTACACTGGATTGTGCCTCTCTCTTGCCCTAGTGCAATAAATCTTTCCTTCTGACTTTTTAAGTTGTCTTTGACATTTGTAGGTTATACCACTGCTGCCATTGATTCAGAGATTCCAAGGACTTGTGGTTTGCTGAGACTCAGTGTGCACTAGTATGATCTGAGCTAGACTGTGTTCCACTCTCACATTGGTGCAATAGATTTTTCCCTCCAATATTCTAAATTATCTGTGGCCAGAAAATTGATTCATTCTGTCTTTTTGTCATTATAGAATTTATTTAGAATCATTATTTGAAGATGCATAGAAAGATTTGAAAAAGAACTTAGGCAACTCCCTGGCTTTAGTCAACCATCTTGGCTCAGCTTACTTGTTTCGTTTTCTTTAAGTTATTGCATATGCATTATCCTCCTTCCTCTACTCAATTCAATCTGAATCAATTCATGAAAATTCAATTAATTTCCCATGAATTTGCTCTTTTAAAATTTTAATGGCATAATAATATTATATTCCATTTATTTACCAAAAATTTTAAGGCCATTTTCTGATAGATTGGTAACTCTAATGTTCTAGTTTTAAGCTAAAGTTTTGGAAAATATCAACCATATTCCTTTTTTTTTGATGATTTTAGTGCTTATAGCATTACTGTCATTTCAGGGTCAAGACATGCAAATAGTTTTTTAACTTTTGAGAAAAGATTTTTCAATTAATTTTCTGCATGTCTGGACCAAGTCAAGTCACAATTCTACCAGTAGTGTACCAAATGACTTCAATATTTTTTATTATAGGAAGTTATTGTAGCTGAATAAAGAGTGGATAAAGAGTGGGACTTAGCATCAAGTAATTATGAGTTCAAATCAGACCTCAGACATTAACATCAAGATGACTCCAGTGCAAGTCACTTGATCTATTTGTTCCTCAATTTTCTCCTCTATAAAATTAAGATAGCACTTACCTCAAAAGAGTTTTGTGAGAATCAAACAAAAGGAAGCACATTAGTAAGTACATCAATACTAACTTTTATTATGATGAACATTTAGATCTTTTGTTATTTTAGCCCATTTAACAAGTATGAGATTAAAAATGTTACTTATATTTGTATTTGTAATATTTTCATATAGTTTTTGATAGTTTTTATTTCATTAAAAATAACATATATTGCAATCTAGTTATTTATTGAGAAATGTCACCAAGTTTTAGAATTTTGAATTTTGTTCCTTATATATATTTTCAGAGAAGACATTTCCAAATTAATAAGCACAGAAACAAACAAAAAAATTTCCAGCAAACCTTTTTTTTTTTTTTCTTTTTGCTGAGGCAGTTGGGGTTAAGTGACTTGCCCAGGGCCACACAGCTAGGAAGTGTCTGAGGTCAGATTTGAACTCAGGTCCTCCTGACTTCAGGGGTGGTGCTCTAACCACTGCGCCACCTAGCTGCCCCCAGCAAACCTTTTTCTCCAATTACTTCTTCTCTCCTGAATTTAAAAACAATAGTTCTGCTTGTAAAAAAATCTTTTTCAACATTATAAAAGCACAATTGTTCCTTTTGTATGCTATAACCCCTTTATCTTTTGTTAATAAAAATTTCCAGATCCATAGATCTGAAAGGAATTTTGTTCCTTGCTGTTTTATTTAGCTTATATGTTCACGTATATAAGTTGCTTAAGTTTTTGCTCTTCATTTTAGTATTTCATTTAAACTATTAGCCTAAGATTGATGTCTTTCAGACAGTTTTCCAATTTCCTATTAAAGTGAAGTCCTTAGGCAAATGATCATGTTATTCAGATGAATCAAACATTGTATTAAAATGTTCATTTGTTCTTGTAAGCTATAGACTTAAGCCACTCAAAAAATATATCTCTCTACTTATTTATCAGTACCATTTTCTGTTAATGCTTACTGTTTTCAAGTATTAAGTGAGATCTGGCAATGTTAAGTCCTCTTACCACATTTTTTTTTTTCATTAAAAATGATTTAAAAAAACTAACTATAATAGGCAAGCAAAGTATCACAAACTTTTCAAGCTTCATACAGGTTATTGGCCAAGTATGATCAGAGATGGGAGCATCAGGATCTTTATATTTTTGAGTTGGCCGTTACTTATTGTGATCTAGAAATTACTTGGTAGATGATTCTTATGGAAGATGGAAGATGTCACAGCAAAATAAATTATTATTGTTACAGGACTGGTATGAGTATGACCTAATAAGTATTTGAGAGTAGATATGAAAATGGATTACACTTACTCATAACAATAACATATATGAATGAAATACTACACAATTTTCAGAATGCTACAAGATATCATTTTTTTTTACTTTAAAATTGTGGGTCAGTTAACTTAGAATTTCAAGGAATATAGAAAAGTGAAAGACAGTCTAAGAGTTATTCCCTTAATAGTCATAGATACCATTAAATGTACCTTATCCCCTAAAATTATAAAGTAAGTTATTTTAGAAAAAAGAAGATGTAAACATTGCTCATAAAATATTGCACTGGTGTGGTCTAATGTAGATGTCCTAAACACACTGCCAGAGAATCATATTATGGCCCATGATACTTCTGAATATGACTTGATATAATTAGGAAACATTTAACCAAATTAGTAAAAATACAGGAAAATACATATTATATTAATTGTAAATCAAAATCATCATGTAACCAATAGGGACCATTAGATATGGCTCAGCTGCTTCTTTAATTAAGTTAAGTCTAATGGGAAAAAAAGTAGATTTGGAATCATAAGGCATGTCTTTAAGAACTGACTATATCACCAGTAAGCTGTCACAAAGAGAAAGAAAACTGATGTTTGGATTCAAAAAGTCCTTTCTGAAATGGGAAAGACTTTAAATGCCTCATTACAGCATCAGGCTCTGCAATCCTTAGATTCTAATGATCTTTTTCTTAATCTACCCGCTTCTGAGTGGTAAAATATAACTGGAAAATATTTAACAAAATTAATAAGAATACAATAAGAGACATAATGTGGTTGCTTTTCAATTACTTCAGGGATACCTATCTCTTTGTGATGCCATTTGATGTTTTTGAATCAAAGATAATGGAGTAGTTTTGCATTTTTTATTCCAGTGGATAGAGTGGTTCCATTTTGACAAATAAACAGAGGTTAAATGATTTTCCCAGAGTCACTTAGCTAGAAAGAGTGTGAGGTTGTATTTGAACTCAGATCTTTTTATTCTAGGCCCAGTGCTCTATCCAGTGAGCAAGAAACTGTCCTTAAATCACAGATAATACTACATTTTAAAACAAAACCATTATACAACCTACAGAGACATTCGTATAAGACTCCATGGCTTCCATTATAATTTGAGTGAACTGGAAAGAAAAGTATATTTAAAATCAGGAGACATGAATAAGAAATGACTATGTTACTTATAATCTGTGTCAATGAGACCCAAACACAATGAATGGACACTATTATGAAAGAGGAAATTATTTGAACACGTGATCACAAAGGTCTTTTATAATAGTACATCCTATAACTTTTAGATTCCAGTGTATTGGCTCCTCTTCCACCAATTTCTGAAACATAATCTTTGCTATATTACTAAGGCAGAATTTTGGGAAGGAGTGTGGTTGAGGAGAGCATAGCAAAGGAGAAAGGAACATCTCCTATGCCACAGAGCATACCAATACTTGCGGATTTGCTGGTCACAGAAAATCAGCACAAAAGGACAAATGGCTGGGAACCAGGATGCTAAGTGATCTAAAATGGCGACAAACCAAATTTCATGTTTGTCCTTCTGAAAGAAGTAAAATGACAAGGCAGAATTAATTGAATAAAAGGAGACGTATGTACTCACTAATAGGAGGACAGCATGTGTGGCTCTTTTTTCAGGGAAAGCTTTGAGAGAGTCATGAGCATTGTGAATATGTCTGACTTGCTGATGGTGCCTGTGCAGAAGAAATACTAAGTAGGCACTGGCCCAGATCATGAATCCCACACACATAATATCAGGTATAGAAAAGACAATTGCAAAAAGCACAGCATTAAAAGAGGAAGGAGTTAAATTTGAACAATATCCCAGATACCACATCTTTGTATTATTAGTCAGGTACCTTGAGTTATGCATAGTACCAAGCAAAGTGAAATTTATCAGCAGATAAAAGCACCAACAAGGAAAGCAAGAGTGAACAATACACTTTTGAGCCTGGGGTTTGAGTTCTGCCCACTTGGAGTTACTAGGACTGATGGTGATGACCTGAAAACAACTCAAGAGGCAGGTGATGCTGAGGGAAACACTCCGGGACACATTTTGAATACAAACAATAATTCTACACCCAACACGATCCAAAAAATTTTTGATGCCCAAACAAGCAATTGTATTAGGAATTCCCTTAGAGAGAAGCACTTCGGAGTTGGCCAAGGTTAAGTGAGCAAAAATGCAATCTATCAATCTCAGTCTTTGGCCAATGAGTAAAGTGAAACCGAATAGACCAAGGAGGAAGAAATTCCCAAGAATGCCGACTCCTATCTGAATAAGGAAGATAATTCCCAATGCCAAGTCACCAAACAACATTTTCTCCAAGTCTTGGGAAGAAGAATTGTGATCAGGGCTGGCAATTCCTATGGAAAAAAATGAGAAATTTGTTTATTTCTTTTTTTTTTTACCTGAGGCAATTGGGGTTAAGTGGTTTTTCCAGGGTCTCACAGCTAGGAAGTGTTAAGTATCCGAGATCGAATTTGAACTCAGGTCCTCCTGACGTCAGGGATGGTGCTCTATCCACTGTGTCACCTAGGTGACCGAAAACTTGTCTGTTATTGAAGGTAATGAGGTTTCATTTAAGAAACATTATGATAACCTGTTTATTGATTTGAATTCTGATATAATTAAGCTGGGTGGGGGGAACCACTAACACTTGTTTGTATATTCTGAATCTTTCCTTGATAGGTAGGATATAAAATTTAGTGATACTAGAACTTCATCTTGAAGCCCACAGCCTTTTGGGGGTAGAGTAGGTACTTTTCATATGATGGAGGAATAAATTCACAATTTCAATTCCAAAAGACCTGAGGAATAGAAATATTTTTACAAAACATTATTAAAATATGATAAACAAAAATAAGATACCAAAAAAGACTAAAATGGGAAATGAGCACAGGAAATCATGTTACAATGGGCACCGTACTCAAGATTTCTTATATTCAGTTGCCTCTTGTAATAAATATAATAGTAGCTTCATTACAAGATGTTACCCGGGAACATATGAAAAATTCTTTCCCATGATTTAGAAGTCTATAAATTGTATTAATTTATTATTATGTGTTTAGTTCTATTACACTTAATTATAATCTGTCAACTTAAACTTGGAAAAATTAAATTTAACAAATGGGACATGGGAAAATATTTTCTATTATTTTTGTTGCAACAAAGATTGGTAGAAGTGTTTTAAATATTGAAATATGTTAGAAATCACAAAGTTATTCAAATTTTTAATCAAATTATTTTTAAAAACATTAAATATTTCTATTTGATTACTACATGTAAATATTTGATTAATTTTAATCATATCCCCAAACAACTAAAAATCCACCAATTTAGTAATGTTCTGTAAATTTTGTTTCAGTGTACATTATTATAATATAAAAAGAAAAATGTGAAGAATCAGTTAATAAATACAAAGTTAAATGCAATATATATGTCAGATAATGTCTAAGCATCATGGGATGTTAATTTAAAAAGAATTCTTTTTCTTAATTAGGGTCTATGAAGAACACAAGAACATATAAAATGTGATACACATGACAAATATGGTAATATGCACACTGTCCATATTTTATAAAAAAATAGAAGGGCAGAAGTTATGGAAAAGCAATAATAAAAATAAATGCAACAATAACAACAGTGATAATTAACAACAATATAAAGTAGCATTTAAACAGTAATTTACCAGTCACTCTGCTAGGGGCTTCAGAAATATTTCAGGTAACACTGAATAAATATGTAGCTTATAAATATATATCATTCTGTTATTTTTCTTGATACTATTACTTAAAGACTGCTCACATTTGGGGGCAGATAGGTGGCACAGTGGTTAGAGCACCAGCCTTGAACTCAGGAGGATCTGAGTTCAAATCTGGTATCAGATACTTAATACTTCTTAGCTATGAGACCCTGGGAAAGTCACTTAACCTCAATTGCCTTAGCAAAAAAAAAAAAAAAAAAGTGCTCACTTTTATGCTACTGTAGAAGAAAACTTTGAGTTGCCCTTATCTCCTTATCTTTGCTGGTGGAATACATCTTCTAATTGATTCTATTACTCTAACAAATCTTCCAATAGGGTCCTAGAAATTGAACAAATCTTTTCATTGGTCATGGTAACTCATAAAATAAAGAAAATACAAAATGTCCATTATCACTGTCTGATAATTTCAGTTTCTGTGATGACAACAATAAAGTGAAGGAAAATGGGACTAAATGTGTTAAAAATTTCACAGGTTTTGTACAACATGAAACCATTACCTTACATCTTGTTACACTAAATGTGAGGTGCTTATAGAGTAACCAGAAAACAGGTTCAGGGCTGATATAAATGGATTGCATCAATCTTGACATTCTTAGTACAAGTGAATGAAGAAGACAAAAAGTGAAATTGGATCTAAATGAATGATTGGTTAAAGGTACTCCCTGAGGATAGAAAGGAAGTAGGTGACAAAGCATATCCTGGAATAGAAAACACATCCTGACACATGTTATCATCTTACATTGCAATACTCCAAATGCATATTAGAAAAAAAACACCCTGAAAAATAATTACATTTTGTACACCAATTACCAGAGAGAATCTTATATAATAAATTTAGTGATGAATTGAATCTTAGAACCTATTTTGCCAGTTAGCCATTCAACAAACATTAATTCACTATTTATTATGTGCCAGATGCTGGAATAAAAACTGGAGTTGCAAAACAACAACAAACAAAAACCAAAAACAATAGTTCCAATGGAACTCACCAATGGGTGAGAAGACATGTAAAACAATTATGTTCAATAAACTACATATTAGATAAAATGAGGGACAAATCAACAAAGGGAAGGCACAAGAATTATGGGAAATCAGGAAAGGTATTAAGTAACTCCTGTAAATTCCTACTTGGTTCTGAGATTTTATTGGGAATTTGATGGAATATAGAAAAGGAAGAAGGAAGAGATGATTAGAGAAATAACTCCAATAATGGGGGATAAACGGTGAAAATTCCCAGAACCCAGAGATTGAAAGTTTTTGATGATAGAGAATAAGGAAGCCAATATCATAGAATCACAGAATACCTGCTGGGGGGAAGAGAACCAGAAAAGACAACCAGAAAAATAGGAAAATGGAGGTACTATGGATTTATAATTAGAAAGCATGACATATTTGATCTGGGAAGCCAAAAGATACCATAGGAATCCATTGCATAGGAGAGAGATATGGTCACAGCTGTGCTATAAGAAAATAACTTTACTGCTCAAGTTGAAAATCAAGGTGAATTAAAGAAAAACATTTTTGGCAGGGAGACTTACAAAGTAGCTATTGCAATATTCCAATTGTAATTTAATAGTCCAAGTGTGAGATGATGAGGTCCTGCCCCATGGTGGCAGTAGTATTGGAATAAAGCAGGTGTTGCTTAGGAAAAATGGTTCTTTACAACAGACTGGACATAATAGTTAAGAGAGTATAGGTATAAGGGAAGAACCCTAGTTCAACAGCCTGAATGAATAGGAGATGTTGGTAGCATCAAAAATCACAGGGAAGTTTGTAGGACAGGTGAAGGGTTTGAAGGCAATATAATGGGTTCAATTTTGGATATGCTAAATTTAAGAGTTGATACAGGACATTCACTTTAAAATGTGCAATGATTAAGTGAATACAGAGTTGAGAGGTAAGCAGAGAAGTTAAGGCCAATTAAAATCTGAGGATTATCAGCATAGATATGATAATATCATTTAAAAGGTCTGTCTCAAACAGGTGAAGGGTTGCAGCACAGCACAAGTGCAGGTGCAGCATAGTGCAGGGAAACCCAGGGTGAAGCAGCTTCCATAGGCAGAAGGAATCTTATAGGAATTTCTTGGTCAAATTGCAAAAATGATTGCTACTCTTTTCTGGTTTAGAAGACAGTGGACCAGCAGATTAGCTGTGAGACCTCCAACACAACTACAGAAGGCAAATAATGAGACACTGAACCCTAGCATAACAAGCAAGACTTGACCATGCCTGCTCAGTATGAGAAGAAAGCTGGCAGCACTTAACCTCAAGGCATCAAGAAACTGCTGTTGCCTGTAGAGGAAGCTTGACAAATCTCCCCTTTGCACTAAGAGCAGAGCTCAACTTTTGAAAATAAGCAAAAAAAAAAAAAAAAAAGTAAAAAGACCTCTGACCATAGATAGCTTTTATGGAGAGAGGGAAGCACAGACCCTGAAGACCCTAAAGGCAAAACAGCTCCGGATGAACCCTCAAAGGGTAATATAAGTTGTCTCCATGTCAAAAGGCTCTCTTGGAAGAATTCAAAAAGGATCTTAAAGTTAGAAGAAAAAGGAAATACGAGCTCTAGAAAAGGAAACACAGAAATTGTCTCAACATAATCACACTAAAGAATAGTTTTGGTGAAATGGAAAAGAAAACAACCTCTAAAAGCAGAATGGGTGAAATGGGGAAAAAATCCAATGAACAAAAAAAACTAATTTAAAAGTTCAATTGGCCAAATGTAAAAGGAGATAAAAGAGCTAACTGAACAAAATAATTCACTAAAACCCAGAATTGAACAAATGGAAGTGAATGCCTCAATGAGACATCAAGAATCAGTCAAACAAAGCCCACAAAAAGAAGAAAATGTAAAATATTTTATCAGAAAAAACAAATGAAATGGAAAAAAAAATCCAGGAGAGAAAATCTAAGAATTATTGGACTATCTGAAAACCACAATGAAAAAAAAAAGAATCTAGATAACATCATTCAAGAAATCAACAAGGAAAATTTCCCTGATTTCCCAGAACCAACTACTTATTAGATCATGGGACAAAATCAGTAAAGAGGAAGCACTAGAATTAAGGGAGATTGGGAAAGGCATTAGACAATTCATATAAATTCTCATCAGATTGTGGAATTTTAATGGGAGTTTTATGAGAAACATGAAGGAAGAAGGCAGATATAAGAAAAGAAACAACTCCAGGAATGGAAGATAGATATCAAAATGCACAGTCAGGAAATCAAGCATCTTTGAGAAAGAGTAAGGAGGCCAACATCAGAAAGTCCTAGAGTACTTATAAGATAGGAAGAGACAGTGTAAAATGCAAGAAAACTGTAAAGGTAAGAGGGGAAGTTTTGGGACCTGGGATCACAGAGAAAATTTCATATTTTATCTGGGAGGTCATAGGGAACCAGTGGATTTTATTGAGTAGAAGAGATTCATGGTCAGGTTTGTGCTTTAGGAACAGAAGTTTCCAAACTTAGTGTAAGATGAACTGGGTTAGAGAAAGACCTTTGACAAAGAGAACAATTAGCACACTATTGTATTAATTCACATGCATTTTAATCAATTGCTATTTAGAGCAACTTTTCATATGACTACAAATGGCTTTAATTTCTTTATTTGAAATTTGTTGGGGGGTTTGAGTCAAGATGGCGGACAGCAGACACAACTCTCTGTGACCTCCTCTGACCTCTCAAACCAATAGCAGATTAAGCCTCTAAACTGGTTTTGGAGTCAAAGAACCCAGAAATATTTAGAGTACAACACATTTCCAGAAGAAGATACCTTGAAAGAACTTCAGAATAGGTTTGTTTCAATCAGGCAGGGGGACAGTCTGCCAAGCCCAGGGAAACTATTTATAGTCATATGAAAAAGTGCTCCAAATCATTATTGTTCAGAGAAATGCAAATTAGCATGCACTGATGCTAAGTGAAATGAGCAGATCCAGGAGATTACTATATATGGCAACAACAAGGCTAGGTGATAATCAATTCTGATGAATATGTTTCTCTTCAACAATGAGATGTTTCAAACCAGTTCCAACTGTTCAGTGATGAAGAAAGCCATATACATCCTGAAAGAGGTCTGTGGGATCTGAGTGTGGACCACAACAAAATTTTCTCACTTTCTGTTGATGATTGTTTGCATGCTATGCAAACCATATCTTTCTAGATATGATTTTTCTTGTGCAAGATAACTGCATAAATATGTATACATATATTGGATTTGCCATTTATTTTTAACATAGCATTTATTGGACTACCTGCCATGTAGGGAATAGGGTAGGGAGAAGGAAGGAAAAATTTAATACAGAAAGTTTTGCAACGGTCAGTGTTGAAAAATTACCCATACATATGTTTTGTGCATAAAAAGCTTTAAAAAAGGAAATTATCTGTTCATATCCTTTGATAACTTATCAATTGAAGAGTGGCTTGTATTCTTATGAATTTTAATCCATTCTTTATATATTTTAGAAATTAGGTCTTTATAAGAAGTCCTAGATGTAACATTTTTTCCTCATTTTCTACATCCCTTTTAATCTTGGGTAGAGTAGTTTTGTTTGTACAAACCTTTTTTAGTTTAATATAATCATATAAGTATTTGATCATATTAGTCAGAGTTGTTAAGTTTATAAAGCAGATCATGCAGTTATTGTCTGAAGCTAGATTAGAACACGAATAGTTTTTACCCAAGCTAATTTACATGTTCAATCTTGCTCTCTCTCTTTCCTGTCTTTTTTGTATGTCTCTTTCTATATATACATGTGTATATATACACATACATAACTGAATTATAAAAACATATAACAAAATTCATTTAGAAGAACAAAAAGTAAAGAATATCAAAGGAAATAACTGAAAAAAGTAAAGGAAGTTTAGCAGCATCATTTTCTTAAACTGTATTATAAGGCAGTAACTATTAAAATTATCTGGTACTGGATAAGATATAGAATGGATTTTCAAGGAAATAGAATAAATATACAACTTACAGAAGCAAATAAATATAATTATTTTACTTTGGATAAAAGTGAAGATAATATTTTGAAATAGAAATATATTATGTGATGAAAAACATTGCTGGGAAAACTGGAAATCAGTATGGCAAAAAAAACAGGCATGTACCAATATTTAATACTAAGATATGGTCAAAATCGATACATGAACTAAATATTAAGAACACTTTTAACAAGAAAATTATAAGAACAATGAATATATTAAATCTCAGAAGTATGGATAGGTGAGAATATTTATGAACAAGAATTTATGAACAAAATTAGATTCCAAATGGATAATTTTAATTAAAATTAAGTTCCATACAAATCAAACAGATAGAGCCACAATTAGCAGGGAAATTAAAATTGATGAAAAAACCTTTATAAAAAGTTTCTCAGATGGTCTCATAGCTCAAATATATAAAGTATTTTATCAGTTCTATAAGAATATGAACTGATAAAGGGTCAAAAGCTATGAACAGCTTTCCAATGAAAAAATAAGAAATGCTCTGTCATTACTTATATGAGAAATTCAGATTAATAAAATAATGCCTATCAGATGAGCTATAATGATACAAGAAGAAAATAACAGATATTGGAGAGGATGTGGGAAAAAAAACTGGGTTACTAATTCACTGAATTGGGAATTGATCCAGATCATTTTGAAGAGTCATCTCCAATTATGCCCAAAGAGTTATTAAGCTACCTAGAGTCTTTGATCCAGCAATCCCATTATTCGGTCTATTTTCTAAGATGATTAGAGAAAAAAAAATAACTACAAGTTCTAAAACTGTTTATAGCAGCTATGTTTATGTGGTAAAGAAGTGGAAATTGCAGGAATGTCCATTAATTGGAGATTGGCTAAATAAGTTGTGGTATATGATTGTGATGTAACACTACTTGGTATAAGAAATGATAAGTTCAGCAGTTTTAGAAAAAAACATGGAAAGACTTGCATGAAATAATAAAGAGGAAAATGAACAGAACTAAGGGCCCTGTACACATTTACAGCAATATTGTTTTGAGGATGACTTTGAGTGAATAAGTTATTTTGTCAATTAAAAATATCCAAATTAACTATAAAGGAGATAAAAAGAAAAATGTCATGTGGATCCAAAGGAAGAACTGATAAATAGAAGTATAGAATCATTTTACATATAAACATTAATGCATATATAAACACATATAACATTAGACACCTGCACATGTATGAAGACACATATGCAAATATATGTGTATATTTGTATATACACACAAATGCATATTTGTGTCTAATATTATCTATCTCTTAAAATTTTTTTCTGACTGTTCTACTAAATTGCCCCATTTGAGGTCAGGAAGACTCATATTCCTGAGTTCTAATCTGACCTCAGATACTTACTCGATACTGAAAAAGTCATTTAACTCTGTCACATTTCCTTAACTGTAAAAGGTTCTGAAAAAGACTAAGGGAATCCTAAGTGGGGTTCAGAGGTTAGCATGACTGAACAACACAAATTTATCTTCCATATAGCCTGTTTGCACATATTTCCTTATTTGGCATCTGCTCCATGAGATTCTGACCTCTTTGAGGGTAGGAACGGTCTTTTCCCTTTTACTGTATCCCTAATATTTAGACACTTCCTGGTACTTTATTTACAGAATAAATTGTTCTTACTGTTATCATCATCATCATCTTCATCACTATTGCAGCTATTATTAATCTCCTTCCTGTATTCTCTACTTTCAGGTGTTACAAGAATTCACAGGAAAACTTTCCAGATCTTTCTTATTTCTAATAACTTTTATGTTGATAATTCTCAACTTATCCCGTATATAGGTTCTCTGTATATTGTTGCTTTCATGTTGTATCCCTGATTACATTGTGAGCTTTTTAAAAGTAGGACTCTCTTTTGCTTTTCTCTGTATCCTCACCACTTAGCACTGTGCCTATTAGCTACTAAAGCCTTACTAAATATTGATGAACTGATTTATTGGGTGGTGGGTGAAATAAATAAGTCACTCTTATTTTCTCCATAGTTTTCATTGTTTCCACAAAAAGAAACAACCTGTTCATGGACCATGGACTCTGGCTAAGAATCGTTTTACAAAGTGTTCCCAGACAATGGCCCCATATGAAGGCAAATAAAAAGTTATGAAAAAGGCCCAATTATATATGCATAAGAATTTGATCCTAACCTAGCACTTCAGATTCCCAGGCTCATCCCTAATTGTGCATTAAGTTCTGCATTCTAAGTTTTTCACTGTCCAGACAGGAGAAATAAATAGCTTTCCTTACTCACTGAAAAGGAAACACTGGAAAACAACCAAGGAGTTCCTATTTCTTGAGAGTAGCCCAGAATTTTCAGGTTTGTAATACAGGATGTGACATTCACTTAAGAGCAGAAAAGCAAAGAATAGGATTGGGAGACCATTTAAACAGTACCATGCCTTTGACAGCTCTCTGTCTCTGTCTCTTTCTGTTTCTCTGTGTCTGTCTCTCTGTGTGTATGTATCTTTGTCTCTTTGTGCCTGTATCTGTCTCTGTCTCTGACTCTCTACATATTTATGTATATATATATATATATATGTATGTATGTACATATGTATATATTCTCCTTAGGCCAATCTTGCCCTGAGAGTGGTTAGAAAAGCATGAAGAGAAAGGAGACCTCATATCTGAGCAAAGAAGTAAGAAGGATGGAAAGATATAGTATGGAAACAGGGTGTGTATTAGGAGTGGAAAGGAAAAGATAAAAAAGATATGATCTGAGATATATGAGTGTGAGCAGAGTTGGCTTAAAAAAACAGGAAAAGAGAATCTTAATAGGAGAAAAACAAAGTATCAGAAGTTCCTCAAAGAAAGAATATGAGAGGCAATGGATATCCGAGAAGTTCTGATGAGAAGGATATACCCTAAAAGAATTAAGAAAGGGAAAAGAAAGGAGAAAAAAATAAAGGTCAGGGAGTGGACAGGAGGAGAAAATATCAACTTCTGTTTCAGGAAAATATGCATTGACATTTATCAGAAGGTAGGTCAGAGACTGTAAAAGCCAAAAGAACCAGAGGAGTGATGGCAAGAAATAGGAGTTTGGGGGAACCCCTTCATAGCCTGTGTTTAATAGCTATCTAGGGAGCTCTCAAGGAATGGACAAGTGGCAAGAGATGCTGAAACATCACCTTTCAAAGGGCATTCACTAAGAAAGTGAATCTTAATAAAAGATTCATAAATTAAGAAACCAAGGAAAAATCCCAAGGCCTGTCCCACAGTCTTATCAACACCCTTTTTCTGTCCCTTGGCAGACAGGGCCTGAACAACATTCTAAGTTCCTCCTGGAAGAGATTTTCTGCTTCTGAGATCCTAGATATAAAACTGAGATATAAGAAGATACTCACTTGGTTGTTCGTTGCTCCTAGAGTGGAGGAAAGGGCTGCACAAAACTAGACATATCCCTGTGTGCGTATATCTGATGTGTGTGCGTGTTCTCACACTGAAGTGAGCACGCCTGTATGAAGGGATAAGCAGGTCCTAGTTAATAAAGACTGGGTTGCCGGTCTCTAGAGGTATGGCTTTCATATCATGGGCAGATCAGTGACATTAACATGACAGGAGGAAACTGATGTGTCTAAAAGAGACAACTTTTGTCCCACATGAAAATGTCTTCAAAGATTTCTACTGATTAAGAATTCCCCATCTTCAGTTGCTAATGAATAACAACAATTAACCTAAGCACAAGGAGGAGAGAAACTTTTTCTAGGCTCCAAGAGACCAGAGGTACAGCTGTTAGAGAGTGTCACAGACAGAAGGAAAAGCAACACCTTATTACGTCTGCTTCCATTAATAATCTTGGCCTTGTGTGAAATTTGGGCCTTGTCTCGAGTGATCCCAGGTCCTACATCAGCACTCTTTTTCAGTCAAGTTCCCTGCCTCCCAAAGCAATCTCTGAATGTGAATTCTTGCCTAAAGCTATAATCCCAAGGATATAAATCATGTCATTTTTGATGCCCTTATGTCTTTTTCTCTTCAATTCTTAGGATATTATCTCCTCTTTTGTTCTCTTCCCTTCCAATGATTACTAGTAAGAAATGGATTTTATTTTCAATAGCAAAAGTTACAAACAGTTCTAAAAGTGCCCAACTTTTTTTTAGTGTCTGATGAATTCATCATTCTTGATGGATATTATAATTCAGTCAAAAGACTAATGAAATTGTGAGATCTTTGTAATAGATTTCTCTCATATAATTCTATCTGTGTGTGTTTGTGCATGTGAATGTGCATGTGTACACAAGCAAGCCTGCACTGTTCTGAGTTATTTAGCCTCAGCAAAACATGTTGACAAAATGTGCTGACATCAATAAGATGATTCAAACTGGTTCCAATGATCTTGTGATGAAGAGAGCCATCTACACCCAGAGAGGATTGTGGGAACACAAGATAGCATTTTCACTCTTTTTGTTGTTTGCTTGCATTTTATTTTCTTTCTCATTTTTTTTCTGGTTTGATAACTTTTCTTGTGCAGCAAGATAATTCTATAAGTATGTATGCATATATTGGATTGAACATATATTTCTACCATGTTAAACATATATTGGACTACTTGCCATCTAGGGGAGGGCGTGAGGGAAGGAAGGAGGGAATTGGAACACAGGGTTTTGCAAGGACTAATGTTGAAGAATTGTCCACGCATATGTTTTGAAAAATAAAAAGTTAAAACTTCAGTGCAGGAAAAATTGTGTTTATATAAACATCAGAAGGTGAAGGAGATAGGATCAGAGATATCTGTGTCCACATGAATCTCTCTATTTGTGGCTAGCAGGGAAGCAAGGACACATATCTCTAGAGTTACCTTCCTCCATCCTTCTCTAAGAAGATTTTCATTCCCTCCCTGAAAGGGAACAGGATGCCAAGGCAAGAGACTGGCACCCTTCTCTACTCAAAGAGAGGTAATACAGGGCTACTTATATTCATCTTCACTCTTAAAGTTTATTAGTGTATGGGAACTTAGATTTTACATTCAAGTTGTTATTTTAATTGCTATCCACAAAAAGGACTATACCAAGTTATTTATGCAATACTGAACTCTTCACTAAATTTCACTTCCACAATGAATATGCGTAACAAACAGCAGCAGAAATGACTATTAATTACTAATGATTTAGAGATATTCAGATTTCTCTTTCTGATTTTTAAGTCCTAATTTTAAAAAGCTCAGTCTTTTGAAAGAAATTGCTGACAGTGAGATAGCACTGACTTTCTTGTTTAGACTCCACTCAAGTGGAGTAAACATTGTGTTCTGGACAGGAGTGCTCTGCATATAGAGATAAGTCTAATGGCCCATCTACACACTGGGTTGCTACTAGACATATGGCCTTTTGGTGGGGTCTCTTCATCCTATCAACCCCACCACACACATACACACACACACACACATACACACACACACTTGTATATGACATCAAGGCAATATAGGGAAAACTTCAAAAAATTAAGCTTTTTGTACTTTAAAACACTTTCATCAAGGCTTTTATATAATAGTCTTTAATGCAATCACTAAGATTTCAGTAATTCATTGCAAATGTATATCAACATTGTAAAAGTTGTTTCTTTGTTTTCAGTAAAAAATGTTGTTAAAATGATAAGAGAAATACAGCTCTTTTGGTTACTAAATTATTAACTCTTAATTCTCTTCAGATTCTAAAAGTTGAAGAATAGTAAGATAAGGAGGGGGAGTAATAACTTGTGAATATAACTTGGAATTTGGGTTACCAAAATCCTTTGTAATCTGTTAACAGATTTTGAGAATAGGCAGATCACCACTCTTCTATATCAGCAGGAACATGTCATTTATGCCTCCTAAAAGTTTTTGTAATCCCTAAAATCATCTTAATTTATTTAAAAAAAATTTGTTCCACACATAAAGGGTGATGCTTTAAGCAATTTAGGAAAACAAGGGATAGTTTAATTCTCAGATCTGAGGAGAGAGATGGAATTATGGCCAAAAAAGAATTAGAGAACATTATGAAATACAAAATGGATAATTTTCATTACATTAAGTTAAAAAGTTTGTGCACAAACAAAGCCTAGGCAGGCAAAATTAAAAGGGAAGAAAAGGTTGGGGAAATTTTGCACAGCCAGACCTCTGATAAAAGCCTCATTCCTAAAAATTTACAGATAATTAGCTCAAACTTAGAAGGTTACAATTCATTTACCAATTGCTAAACAGTCAAAGGACATCAAATATACAATTTTCAGATGAAGAAATTAAAGCCATTTCTTGTCACATGGAAAAAAATGCTCTACACTGCTGTGAATTAGAAGAATGCAAATTAAGACAACTCTGAGGTTACATTTCACAATTCTCAGATTGGCTAACATGACCAAAAAAGTTACTGATAAATAGTGGAGGGGATGTGGGAAAACTAGGACACTAATACATTGTTGGTGGAGCTGTGAAATGATCCAACCATTCTGGAGAGTAATTTAAAACTAAGGCAAAGGACTATAAAAATGAGCTCACTTTTTTGATCCAGCAGCATCTCTACTGGGTCTGTATCCTAATGAGATCATAAAAAAGGGGGAAAGGGCCCACAGATGCAAAAATATTTGGGGCAACCCTTTTATAAGTTTTAAGGAACTAGAAATTGCATGGATGCTTATTATTTGGGGAATGGCTGAATAAGTGATTATATATAAATGCAATGAAATATTATTGTTCTATAAAAAACGATGAACAGGCTGATTTCAGAAAAACCTGGAAAGACTTACTTGAACTAAGAACATTGTACATAACAACAAGATTACATGATCAACTATGACAGATTGGTTGTTTAACAGTGAGGTGATTCAAGGCAATTCTAATGGACTTGGAATGGGAAATGTCATCTGCATGCAGAGACAGAATTAAGGAGACTGAATGTAGATGGAAGCATAGTATTTTCATCTGTTGTTTGTTTCTTTGCTTATTTTTTCTTTTATGTTTTCCCTTTTGATTTCATTTTTCTTGCACAGCATTTTAAGTATGGAAATATGCTTAGAAGAATTGAATTTGCTTAATCTGTATCTTGTTTTTTTTTTGTCTTGGGAAATGGTTGGGGAGAGAAAGAAGGGAGAAAAATTTGGAATGCAAAATTTTGTGAAGATGAATATTGAAAAAACATCTTTGTACATATTTGGGAAAATAAAAAAACTATTACTGGAAGAAAAAGAATTTGGCCCACAAATTTGGATGAAGAATAGACTGAGCAAGTCTCTCTCTCCTTTTGGGAGAAAGATTTGGAACTCTTTGATTTCCTAGACTAGAGAAGATCTGAATTATAGCTCAGCAAGTAACAGTGTAATTATGATAGGCAGATTAATGCAAAGAATCCTCTGGGTTAAAATTAACTCCATTGCTTGGGAAATTAGAGTTGTAAAGTAAGATCTTGGTCGAGCAATAGTATGTGCAGTTAATAAATGCTTGAAATGTAAAGGTTGAAAAGCAATAGCTTTGGGAAAGTTAGAAAAAGAAATGAAGATAAGCAAAAATATGGAAGGTAGATAAGGTTTGGGGACAAATGTGGGACATTATGCATACAACAGGTGGGCAGCAGCAAGCCCTTGGCCCCAAGATTCTGCTGTCCCAGTTCCCCTAAACATAGAATAACAGGAACAAAAATCTAATATGAATAATTTACTATTTTTTTTCAAATACACAAAAAATTATCATATACAATTCTTTTTTTCTTTCCCCAAATGGTTAATATTAGACATAAATTTTACATGTGTGTACTTACATGTATATATATACATATATATGCATATATATGTGTGTATAATTATTCTATACATACTTTTACTTACCAGTTCTTTCCCTGGTTTCAGATAGTGTCTTTCTTCACATGTGCATTATTGTTAATATGGGTATTTGTAATAGAAAAAATAATTTATTGGTTTAGCCATTGTTAAAATAATATAGCTGTTACTTGTATATAATTTTCTCCAGTTTCTGTTTTTTTTTCAGTTCTTTATCACATGCAAATCTTTTCTTGTTTTTTGCTCCCAAGATTATTAAGTTCATTACTTCTTGCAACGTAGAATTATTGCATTGCACTCACAGAACACAACTTTTTCAACCATTATTCAACATACAGGTATCCCTGAAATATCCAAGAAAGAGAACTTCCAAGACTATTATAAAACTTATAGGCTCTTTTCCCTTTCCCCAAATTATCTTTGTAAATAGATCCAGGAGCATTGTTGCTGGGATGAAGGATCCAGGCAATTTAATAATTCTTTGGGCATAATTCCAGAAAGATTGGCTCAATTCACAGTTCCAACAACAAGAATTAGTGTCCCAAATTTCCACATCCCCACCAACATTTGTTGCTTTTCCCTTCTATCATTTTAGTCAATCTTATAGGTAAAAATGTATATCTCAAGATTGTTTTAATTTGCATTTCTTTAATCAATAATTACTTGGAGCATTTTTCATATGTCTAGAAATTGTTCTTTTTTTATTTATTACAAAACTGCCTGGTCATATTCTTTGACTATCAAGTGGGGAATGACTTTTATTCTTACAGATTTGGCAAAATTATTTATACGTTTTAGAAATAAGATCTTTTTTAAAAATGTTGATAGTGTTTTTCCCCAGTTTTCTTCTTTTCTTCTGATCCTGGTTATATTTATTTTATTTGTACAAAACTTTTTAAATTTAATGTATTTGAAATGATCCATTCTACACTTTGCTCTCTATCCCTTGTTTATTTATAACTTTTTTTTGACTATATTTAAGTCTGATGAATAATATGGTCTCTTTGCAAATTTTCTTTTTTTAAAAAATTAAAGCTTTTTATTTTCAAAATGTGAATGGATAATTGTTCAACTTTGACCCTTGCAAACTTTGTGTTCCAAATTTTCCCCTCCTTCCTTCCAGACCCTCTCCTTGGTGGCAAGTAATCCAATTTATATTATACATGTTAAAATACCTGTTAAATCCAATATATGTAAACATATTTATGAATTTATCTTGCTGCACAAGAAAAATCAGATCAAAAAGGAAAGAAAATGAGTAAGAAAATAAGATGCCAGTGAACAACAATAAAGAGAGTGAACATACTATAATCAATTCCCATAGTCCTCTCTCTAGGTGTAGATGGCTCTCTTCATCACATCATCTTTAGAACTGGCCTCAATCATCTCATTGTTGGAAAGAGTAATGTCCATCAGAATTGATCGTCATGTAATATTGCCGTTATTGTGTACAATGATCTTCTGGTTCTGCTGATTTCACTTAGCATCAATTAATGTAAATCTCTCTAGGCCTCTCTAAAATAATCCTGCTGAATGTTTCTTATAGAACAATAATATCCTATAACATTCATATACCATAACTTATTCAGCCATTCTCCAACTGATGGGCATCCAGTTGTTTCCAGTTTCTTGCCACTACAAAAGGGGCTGCAACAAACATTTTTGCACATGTGGGTCCCTTTCCCTTCTTGAAGATCTCTTTGGGATATAGGCCCAGAAGAAACACTGTTCAATCAAAGCGAATAGACAATCTGATGTTTTTTGAGCATAGTTCCAAATTACTCTCCAGAACTGTCTGCATTAGTTTTGTTTGTATAAAAACTTTTTAGCTTAATGTAATAAAAATGATCTATTTGTTGTTCAATAATCAGTTTCAGTTCTTCACAGATCTGAAAGATAAACTATCCTATGTTCTTCTAATTTGCTTATAATATCATTCTTTATGCCTAAATCATGAAGCTATTTTGACCTTATCTTTCTAAATGGTGTTAAGTGTGAGTCACTGATTAGTTTCTGCCATACTAGTTTCCAATTTTCCCAGCAATTTCTGTCAAACATTGAGTTCTTATTCGAAAATCTGGGGTCTTTGGATTTGTCAACACTAGATTGTTATTGCTATTGACTATTTTGTCCTGTGAACCTAATCTATTCCACTGATCAATTACTCTGTTTCTTAGCCAGTACCAAATAGTTTTGATGACCACTGCTTTATAATATAGTTTTAGGTCTGGCATAGCTAGGCCACCCTCAATGGCTTTTTTTGCCATTAATTCCCATAAAATTCTTGACCTTATTTTCTTTCAGATGAATTTTATTGTTATTTTATTTTTAGATCTGCAAAATAATTTCTTGGGAGTTTGAATGGCATGCCACTAAATAAAAAGATTAATTTAGATAGTATTGTCATTTTTATTATGTTTGCTTGGCCTATACATGAGCATTTGACATTTTTCCAAGTTATTAGATCTGACTTTATTTGTTTGGAAAGTGTTTTGTAGTTGTGTTTGTATAATTCCTAATGTTCCCTTAGCAGATAGATTCCCAAATATTTTATACTATCAATAGCTATTTTGAATGAATTTCTCTTTGTATCTCTTGTTTCTGAACTTTGTCAGTATTATATGAAAATGCTGATGATTTATGTGGATTTATTTTGTATCCTGCAACTTTGCTAAAATTGTGAATTGTTTCTAGTAGGTTTTAAGTTTATTCTCTAGGTTTCTTTAAGAATACCATCATATCATCTGCAAAAAGTATAATTTGGTTTCCTCATTACCTACTTGAATTACTTTAATCTCTTTTTCTTCTCTTATTGCTAAAGGTAATATTTCTAATACAATATTGAATAGTAATGGTGGTAGCGGGCAATCTTGTTTCACCCCTGACCTTATTGGAAATGATTCTAGTCTGTTCCTATTACATATGAAGCTTGCTGATAGTTTTAAATAGATGTTACTGATCATTTTAAGGAAAAGTATTCCTATACTCTTTAGTGCTTTTATAGGAATGGGTGTTGGATCTTTCCAAATGCTTTTTCTACATCTTTTGAGATAATCATATGATTTTTGTTAGTTTGGTTATTGACATAGTCAATTATGTTAATGGTTTTCCTTATATTGGACAAGTCCTACATTCTTGGTATGTATCCGACTTGGTTATAGTGTATTATCCTGGGAATGGCTTTCTGTAATTTCTTTGCTAATATTTTATTTAAGATTTTTGCATCAATATTCATTAGCGAAATTGGTCTATAATTTTCTTTCTCTGTTTTCACCCTACCTGATTTAAGTATCAGCACCATATTTGTGTCATAAAAGGAATTTGGTCGGAGTCCTACTTTTTCTGCTTTTTCAAATAGTTTATATAGTATTGTAATTAATTGTTCTTTAAATGTTTGGTAGAATTTACATGTAAATTCATCTGGCCCTGGAGATTTTTCTTAGGGAATTGCTTAATCGCTTCTTCTATTTCCTTTTCCTAAAATGGGATTATTTAAATAATTTATTTCCTCTTCTGTTAACCTGGGCAATCTATATTTTTGTACATATTCTTCCATTTCTCTTAGATTATCAAATTTATTGATATATAGTTGGCAAAATAACTCCTAACAATTGCTCTAATTTCTTCTTCATTGGTAGAAAGTTCTCCCCCTTCATTTTTGAGACTAACAATTTGATTTTCTTCTTTCCTTTTTATAACCAAATTAACTAAAGATTTATCTATTTTGTTGGCTTTTTCATGAAACCGATGCTTAGATTTAATTAGTAATTCAATAGTTTTCTCATTTTCAATTTTATTATTCTCCCCTTTTATTTTCAGAATTTCAAATTTGGTATTTAATTGAGTGTTTTTAATTTATTCTTTTCCTAGCTTTTTTAGTTGTAAGTCCAGTTCATTGATCTTTTTCTCTATTTTATTCAACTAAGCATCTAGAGATATAAATTTATCCTTATTACCATTTTGTCTACATCCCACAAATTTTGGTATGTTGTCTCATTATTGTCATTCTCTTGGATGAAGTTATTGTGTCTATGATTTGTTGTTTTACCCATTCATTCTTTAGGATTAGATTATTTAGTTTCCAATTACTTTTTGATCTGTTTTCTTCTGGCCTTTTATTGCATGCGATTGGCATTGCATCATCATCCAAAAATTGCATATGCTATTTCTGCATTTGACTTTGAGGTTTTTATGTCCTAATACATTGCCAATTTTTGTATAAGTTCCATGAACAACCAAGAAAAAAGTAAACTTTCTGGCTTCATTCAATTTTCTCCTGCGATCTATCATATCTAACTTTTCTAACGTTCTGTTTACCTTCTTAACTTCTTTCTTATTTATTTTGTGGTTTGATTTATCTAGTTCTGAGAGCAAGGCTAAGATCCCCTATAGTATAGTTTTGCTGTCTATTTCTTCTTGCAAGTCTCAACTTCTGTAGGAATTTGGATGCTATACCATTTGGTGAATATATGTTTAGAATTGATATTGTTTCATTATATATGGTATCCTTTAGTAAGATATAGTTTCCTTCTTTATCTTTTTTAATTAGATCTATCTTTGTTTTTGTTTGAGCTGATATCAAGATCAATACCCCTGCTTTTTTTTACTTCACTTAAAGCATAATAAATCCTGCTCTAGCCCATTACCTTTTTCCTGTATGTATCACTCTGCTTTAAATGTATTTCTTGTAAACAACATATTGTAGGATTGTGACTTTTAATCCAGTCTGCTATCCACTTCCATTTTATGGGAGAGTTCATCCCATTCCCATTCACAATTACAATAATTAATTCTGGGGGCAGCTAGGTGGCACAGTGGATAGAGCACCAGCCCTGAAGTCAGGAGGACCTGAGTTCAAATATGGTCTCAGACAGTTCCTAGCTGTGTGACCCTCGGCAAGTCACTTAACTCCAATTGTCTCAGCAGAAAGCAAAAAAAAAAAAAAAAAACAAACAAACAGAAAAACAAAAACAAAAACAAACCCCCCCCCAAAAAAACAAACCTAATTCTATATTTCCTGCCATCTTATTTACCCTATGCTTTTCTCTTTCCTTTTGCCCTTCTCTTCTCAGTATTTTTCTTCTGATCACTACCTTCCACAAAAAGCCTTTCCCCTTTACAGCCTCTCCCCTTTTCTTACACCTTTTCCCCTACTACTTCTGTTTTTTTCTTCTATTAGCCTTCCCCTTTCTTTTCCCACTTTTCTATAAGGTGAGACAAGTTTCTCTATGAAACCAACTATGTCTGATATTCTCTCTTGAGCCAAATCTGATAATAGTAAGATTCAAACAATGCTCTTCACCTTCCCTTCTTTTCATCAATTATAATAGGCCTTCTTTCTCTCTACTTGAGATGTAATTTCCCTTATCTTACCTCCCTTTTCCTCTTTTTACAGTACAATCTGCTTTCCACCTCTAGGTTATTTTTCATATTACTATAATAAAATCAAATTATAGCCACACTCTCTAAGTATACCCATAACAGCAATATAGTTCTCAAGAGTTTTTTTTTTCCTTTTTATCTTTTTATGCTTCTGTTGAGTGCTGTGTTTGGAGATCAAATTTTTTGTTTAGCTCTGGTCTTTACATCAGAAATAGATGAAATTCACCTATCTCACTGAATATCCATCTTCTTTCTTGGAAGATAATGCTCATTTTAGCTAGATAATTTATTCTTGCCTGTAATCCAAGTTCCTTTGCCTTTTGGAATATCAGTTTCCAGGTGCTTTAATACTTTAAGGTGGAAGCTGCTAGGTCATGGGTGAGCCTGATTGTGACTCTTTGGTATTTAAATTGTTTCTTTCTGGCTGCTTGCAATAATTTTTGTTTTGGGGTCTCTTTCAGGAGGTGATCAAATGAATTCTTTCAATGGCTATTTTACCTTATGATTCTAGGACTTGAGGGCAGTTTTCCTTTATAATGTCCTGTAAGATGTCTAGGTTATTTTTTTCATCATGGCTTAAAGGAAGTCAAATAATGCTATATTCTATTATATTTTCTCTCTGTGTGTGTCTCTCTCTCTTTTCCTGAAATAACTGGAGTTAAGTGACTTGCCCAGGGTCACACAGCTAGGAAGTATTAAGTATCTGAAGCCAGATTTGAACTCATGTCCTCCTGACTTCACAGATGGTACTTTGTTCTTTGTACCATCTAGCTGCTCCGAAGTCCAATAATCCTTAGTTTGTCTCTCCTAGATCTATTTTCCAGGTCAGTTGTTTTTCCTAGGAAGTATTTAATATTTTCTTCTATTTTTTTTCAATTTTTTTGTTTGACTGATTCTTGAAGTCTTATTGAGTCATTCATTTCCATTTGTTCAATTTTAATTTTTAGTGTATTATTTTCTCCAGTTACCTTTTTTAGCTCCTTTTGTATTTGGCCAATTGAATTGTTTTATTCATTGCGTTTTTTCATTTCACAAATTCTGTTTTTTTTTTCTTTTTGCTGAGATAATTGAGGTTAAGTGACTTGGCTAGGGTCACACAGATAGCGAATGTTAAGTGTCTGAGACCAGATTTGAACTCAGGTCTTCCTGACTTCAGGGCTGGTGCTCTATCCACTGGGCCACCCAGCTGCCCCAATTCTGTTTTTTTTTTACAAATTGATTTCTTCTTCATATCTATATTGTAAGGAATTCTTCAGATAATTTCTGTTTTTCCTTTTCCATACCCTCTTGCCAAGATCTCATTTCCTTTCTCCATTTTCTTCTAACTCTTTTTTAAGATCCTTTTTGAAATCTTTCAAGAAAGCCCTTGCAAAATGGGGACCAGCTCATATCTTCTTTTGTGACTTCATCTGGAGTTGATTGTCCTTTAGGAACCTCAGGGTTTGAGGTCTGTTTTTTCTCTTCATAAAAATTTGTCTATGATCATAGTTCTTTTTGCATTTTTGCTTATTTTTATTAAGGGTTGAGATTTTCTCTTAAGGTAAAGGAGTGACAGCTGCTTAAGTTTACTTTTGGGCCACTGTTTCTGACTGACTTCTGGTGTTGGGTAATTGTGGCCAGGTGCCAAATTCATCTGGGGCTCAGTGGCTTACAATTTGCCATTTGTATTCACTTTTGGTTTTTTTCAGCAAATCTGCTAACCACTTGCAACCAGGATAGAATAGCCTAAGAACTTCATAGAAGATTCCCTGGTGTGGGGAAGTGGCAACACTATGGCTCTCCACCTCAGCCTTCTGTGCTGCAGTCTGGGCTTGGCAGACTGTCCCACTGCCCATTTGAAATAGACCTGTTCTGAAGTTCCTTCAAAGTATCTCGTTCTGGAAATGTGTTGTATTCCAAATATTTGTGGCTTCTCTCACTCCAAAACCAATTTAGAGGCTTAATTTATTGTTGGTTTGAGAGAAGGTCAGAGGAGGTCACAAAAAGCCATGTCTGCTCTTCACCATCTTGGCTCCAAAATCTCTTTTCAAATTTTCTTGTAAAATCTCTTTTTATGTGTAGGTCATGCATCCATCTTGTTAAATGGTATAAGATTCTGGCCTGTGGCTAGTTTCTGCCATTCTGCTATCCAGTTTTACAATTTTGTTTTACAAAATGATGAATTCTTAACACAAAATCTTGTGTTTAAATCAATATAGGATTGTGTTTATATCCTGTAGTAAATTTTGTGTTAATTCTGTTCTTTATACTTTTCATTATTTCCTTTGATACTCTTGAATTTTTGTATTTTTCCAAATAAATTTTGTTGTTTTTTTCTAATTTAGCAAAATAAATGGTTAATTTAATGGGGATAGCATTGAATCTGTAATTAATTTGGGTTAAATATTTTAATTTAATTTGTTCTGCCGATCCCCAGACAATATTTCTTCAATTGTTTAAATCTGATTTTATTGGATAAAAAGATTTTTTAAAAAATAATTTTGTTTATTCCATTCCTGAATTTGTTTTGGCAGGAGGGCCCAAATATTTCATACTGATACTGATTTGAATGGGGTATTTATATATATTTGGGCTATGATATTCTTGTAACTTTTCTTAATATCTCTTTCAGTTGATAATTGATGGAAACTTTCTATCTCTACCTTCTTACTTTGGAATTTTAGGGCAATTTTCCTTAATAATTTATTTTAATATTCTATCCAGTTTCTTTTTTTGTCATAAGTCTGACAATTCTTGTATTATGTCTCATTAATCTGTTCTCCATATCAGTTTTTTCCCCTAGAGATATGAGTCAGATTGTCTTCTATGTTTTTCTTATTACAAATGGGTTTCTCTTATTTTTGGATTTCTTACAATGTCATTTGATCACACTTGCCCAATTCTAGTTTTCAAAGAGTTATTTTCTTCCAAAAGATTTTGTATAACTTTATCTAATTGGTTAATTTTTTTCTTTAATTTTTCTTTTTCTTTTATTATTTTTCTATTTTCTGTCACTTTTTCTTATTTAATTTTGTTCCTTTTTATCTACCTCCTTAAAAATTTTGCATTTTTATTTTTCAATAGGTTTAAATATCTTTTAAACATTTCATCTTATTCTCTTTTATTTGATTTTTAAAAATTCCTTTTTAAGTCCTTCCATAATTTCTTTTTGGTCTTGTATCCATTGGATTTTACTCTTCAGGGTGGGAGTGGTTTTTTTTTTTAACCTCACTATCTTCCTCTGAATATGAGGAAACCCAATTTTTGTTTTACACCAGAGTAGCTATCAATGTTCTTTTCTTACTCAATTTAATTTTTAAATTTTATTATTCATTTTACATATCAATGTATTAAAAACTACATATAAAAAAACAAAATAAAAAAGAACAGAAAAGGAAAATTAAAGAAAAAAAAACATTGGCAAATGCCCAGCAGAACATTAGAGTATTTGAAATATGTAACAATAAATTTTCATTGAAAGAAAGCATGTAATATAATTGAAAAGATTATATTCATAATTATCTTATTTTTCTTTGCTTCCTTGTAGGTTATTCTTGTGCTCTATTATGTGAACTTTTCACTTTATTCTTTTTTCTGTTTTCAGCCCTCCTCAAGTAGGCTACAGTTAAGGATACATATATATCTATGTATAACATCTATATGTGTATATATACATATATATTCACACCCACTCACAAATCCAAAGCAGAAATATTTCCATATACATAACACACACATACACATATATACACATGCCTTTTCACATATATAAACATGCATCTGCAACAATATTAATGTGGCTGTCATATAACATTGATTTCTTTTTTAATTGATTTTTTTAACTTTGACTTTGTCTGAGATGGATGACTACTAGCCTTACTTTTTTTCCTAATAAATTCCACTCTTGATTCTTGTTGTAGTGTTTGTATATCTTTTATTTTCTATCCTTAATTTTCTATTTAATTTTAATGCTTATGTTTCCTTGATATTGCTTAATCTTCCCCCTGTAGTGGATCCCTCTCTTATCTTCTCCACCTACCTTTTTGCTCTCTCTTTATCCTGTTCCCATCAATCTATATAATTTATTCCACTTCCTTAATTTAAACAACCTCCTGTACTCTGCATTATCCTTTGACATCTTTTCCCTCTCTCCTTAAGACTTTTCCTTAATAAATCTACAAACTACTTACTACCATAAATCTACAAATCTTTCTATAACTCATACTATTCTATCCCCCCTAATTTCTTTATAGATTTTGGGGAGTACTATACCCTTTATGGCCTGTATATGTATTGTTCCCTATTTAACCAATTGCCAGTGTGAAGAGGTTTTTAGAACTACCAGTTTGCCACTCCCTTCTGATGTCTCTTTGTTGGTTCTTCCTTTGTAACTCATTCATTTGGCAGAATGTGTATTTTTACCTTTTCTCAGAGAGTTTTGCATTGTAGAATCAGATTATACTCCATTTTTTCTGTTGAGCTACCCAATTATTGATGTCAATTTTAAACATATAATATACATTTTTTCCACATTACAAAAATAACCTATTTATCCTTGTTGTATCCCTTGAAATTATTCATTGCTCTTGCCTCATATATGTTGTTTGCTCTCAAATTTGTGTTTCATTGAAACAAACAACTGAAACTTTGAAAATCCATTGAATATCCTTTTGTTTTTGTCATTCAATATTATAGTTAGTTTAACTGGATTTGATGTTTTTGGGTACAGTTCTAGTTCTTTTCATTATATCTTTGAATTATTTGTGGACCTCTGCTCTTTTATTGTAGCTACTGATGAATCCTGTAAAATTCTAATTGTTGCTCAAGTGTATTTGAATTATTCTTTTGGTTTCTTGTAGGATTTTCTCTTTTATCTGGGGTTTTTTGAAATTTGGCAATAATATTCCCATGTGGTTTTTATGTAGGATCTTTTTGAGGTGGTTATTGGTCTAATTTTCTATTTCTGTTTTTCTCTCATGTTTTATCACTCCAGTACAATTTTCTTTATTTCTTATAAGACTTTAAGACTTTTCAACCACGAAGTACAATAATCACCCAATCAATATTCAAACAAATAAAATGTGAAAGCTTTCCATCCCCAACTACTTGAAATGCATACATACTTTTTAAATCTTGCTTTTTGTTGTTAATTCTCCTTTGCCTGGTTAGGTAGTTTGTTTCATACTATTACTTTCATTGATCAAAACAAATTGCCATATTGGCAATGTACAAAATTGTGTCTCTGTATTTAAGTTCATCATCTCTCAGGAAGTGGGCATTGGGCTTAAATGTGCTTTATGCTTTATCTTTGCAACATGGAGACTTCAAAATTTTGTATTTCTTTGTTGCATTATTTATTGTTTTATTTTCCACTGGTTATACATAAAACATTTTTAACATTTGTTTTTAAAACTTTGAGTTCTATATTCTTTCAATTCTTCTTCCCCACCCCAGTCACATGAGAAGGCACATGTGAAGTCATGCAAAACATTTTCATAAAAAAATCATGTTGTGAAAAAAAAAACATAAATCCTTCCAGAAAAAAGTATGCTTCAATATGTAGTCAGATAATTTGATTTTTCTCTGAGTATGGCTAAAAATTTTCATTATTAAATCCTTCAGATGTGTCTTGCATCACTGTATTGCTGAGAATGGGAAAGTCATTCACAGATGATCATATTACAATATTTTGTTTCCTTTAGAACTCAGTACATTACACTTTGCATGATCTCTTAGAAGTCTTCCCATGTTTTTCTGAGAGCAATTAGCTCATCATTTCTTGTGGCACAATAGTATGGCACCATACTCACATAACACAATTTGTTCAGCCATTCCTTAGTTCATGGTAAATCCCTGAATTTCACTTTTTTTCTCTGAGAAAAGAGCTGCTTAAACATTTTTGTATTTATAGATCATTTATGTTTTTTTTTTTGTTGTTTTTGGTTTTTTTTGGAAAAGGTATGTAATTTTTTATACACTTTTGGGTATACTTCCAAATTGCTCTATACAATATTTGGATTAGTTCACAATTATACCAACAGTGCATTAATGTCTCATTTTCCCCCACATACTCTTCAACATTTGTTGTTTTCATGTTCTGACTTATTAGGCAATAGGTTATGAGGTAGTTCCTCAGAATTGTTTTAATTTTCATTTATCCAATCAATGGTAAATTAGAATATTTTTTCATATGTCTATGAATAGTTTTGATTACTTCATCTGAAAATTGTTCATATCTTTTGATCATTTGTGAATTGGGGAATGGCTCTTATTTTTATAAATTTGATTAAATTGTGTATTTGTTTGAGAAATGAGACTTTTATCAGAGAAAGTTGCTTCAAAATTATTTTTTACAATTATTACTGCTGGAACTATATTTCTCCCATTTATTCTATTCTCTGTCTCCTTTCATTCTGTCCTAGTTATCCTAATCCCCACCTGCCTTTCCTTCAATATCAACCACACTTTCTTGTAAAGTAAACTGAGTATGTGTTATTCCCTCTTTGAACAATTGTTTGATGAGAGTAGGGTTCACTGACTCCTCTTCCTCACTCTCTTCCTCTCCATTATAAAAGCTTTTTATTACCTTTTTATGAGACAATTTTTCCTTTTCTATCCATTTCCTCTTCTCTCATTATATTCCTCCTTCACCCCAATTTCATTTTTGATATGACCTCTTTATATTCAACCCATCTGTACTTCTGTCTATAAATACTCATTCTAACTGCTCTAATAATGAGAAAATTCTTGTTACAAGCATCATCATCCTATATAAGAATGGAAACACCTTATTAAATTTCTTAATTCCTTTTTCCTGATAACCTGTTCTGCTTTCTTGAGTCCTGTATTTGAAAATCAAAATTTTCTATTCAACTGTAAGCTTTTCATCAAGAAAACTTAAAAATCTTTAAAATATAACATATACATATATATATATAGGAAATTTTTAACCAAATTAATAAAAATAAAGTAAAATATATGTAATATTAAATTGTAAAACAAAACCATCATTTGACCCACAGGGACTATTAGATTTGGCTCAGGGGCTTCTCTGTTTGATTAAGTTTGACATCATTGGTTGGATGGAAAGAAAAATAACTTTGATATCATAAGGCATTAGTTTAAAAACTGAATATATAACTGGTAATCTGTGTCACTAACAACAAGAAACCCAATGTCTGAATTAAAACAGTCTTTTCTGAAATGGGAAAGAGTTGAAATATCTGATTACAGATGTCTTTTCTAGCACCTGGACCCTATAATCTTTAGATTCCAATGTTCTTGCCCCCTTCCCACAATCTTTTGAAAGATAATATGTAACTGGAAATATTTAACAAAATTAATAAGAATACAATAAAAGATAATAATGTTGTTTTTAGTTATTCCAATGCTGCCTATCCCTTTGTGGTGCCTTTTCATATTTTTGTGGCAAAGATACTTCAGTAATTTTGCATTTTGTATTCCAGTGGATAGAGTGGTTCTATTTTGTCAGGTGATCAGAAGATAAATGATTTTCCCAGGGTTGCATAGCTAGAAAGAGGCTGAAGTTGTATTTGAACTTAGATCTTCCCAATTCTAGGCCCAGTGCTCTATCCAATGAATAACAAACTTTCCTTAAATTACATATAATACTACATTTTAAGACAAAATCATTGTAAAAACGACATGGACCTTAATATAAGTCTCAATGGTCTCTATTATTATTTGAGTTTGATATTATGGGTCTACTTGAAGGAAAGGTAGATTTGAAATCAGGAGACATAAATTTTAATACTATGTTATTTATAATCTGTGTCAACAAGAGCAAGACATAATATCTGAACACTATTATGAAAGAGGAAAGTGTGTGAATACATGATCACAGAGGTCCTTTCTAATAGTACATACTATAACTTTTAGATTCCAGTGTTGTTGCTCCTCTTCCACTGATTTTTGAAACATATTTTTTGTTATATTATTAAGGCAGAATTCTGGGAAGGAGTGTGGTTGAGGAGAGCAGAGCTGGGGAGAAGAGAACATCTATGCCATAGAGTATACCAACACTTGCGGATTTGATGGTCGCAGAAGATCAGCACAAAAGGACAAATGGCTGGGAACCAGGATGCTAAGAGATCTAAAATGGCCACAAACCAAGGTTGATGGTTGTCCTTTTGAAAGAAGTAAAATGACAAGGCAGAATTAATTGAATAAAAGGAGACATATGTACTCACTAATAGGAGGACAGCATGTGTGCCTCTTTTCTCAGCAAAAACTTTGAGAGAGACATGAGCTTTGTGAATATGTTTGACTTGCTGATGGTGCCTGTGCAGAAGAAATACTAAGTAGGCACTGGCCCAGATCATGAATCCCACACACATAATATCAGGTATAGAAAAGACAATTGCAAAAAGTGCAGCATTAAAAGAGGAAGGAGTTAAATTTGAACAATATCCCAAATACCACATCTTTGTATTATTAGTCAGGTACCTTGAGTTATGCATAGTACCAAGCAAAGTGAAATTTATCAGCAGATAAAAGCACCAACAAAGAAAGCAGGAGTAGACAATACACCTTTGAGCTTGGGGTTTGAGTTCTGCCCACCTGGAGTTACTAGAACTGATGGTGATGACCTGAAAACAACTCAAGAGGCAGGTGATGCTGAGGGAAACACTCCGGGACACATTTTGAATGCAAACAATAATTCTACACCCAACACGATCCAAAAAATTTTTGATACCCAAACAAGCAATTGTATTAGGAATTCCCTTGGAGAGAAGCACTTCAGAGTTGGCCAAGGTTAAATGAGCAAAAATGCAATCTATTAATCTCAGTCTTTGGCCAATGAGTAAAGTGAAACTGTATAGACCAAGGAGGAAGAAATTCCCAAGAATGCCGACTCCTATCTGAATAAGGAAGATAATTCCCAATGCCAAGTCACCAAACATCATTTTATCCAAGTCTTGGGAAGAAGAATTGTGATCAGGGCTGGCAATTCCTATGGAAAAAAATGAGAAATTTGTTTATTTCTTTTTACCCTGAGGCAATTAGGGTTGAGGGGCTTGCCCAGGATCACATAGCTAGGAAATGTTAAGTGTCTGAGACTGGATTTGAACTCAGATCCTCCTGCCTTCAGGGATGGTGCTCTATCCACTGCATCACCTAAAAGCCCTGAAAATTTGTTTAATTTGTTTAATTGAACGTAATGAAGCTCCATTTAGGAAACATTATGAAAACCTTTTTATTGATTTGAATTTTGATATAATTAAGCTGGGTGGGGGGAACAACTAACACTAGTTTGTATATCCTGAATCTTTCTTTTTTAGATAGGATATGAAATTTAGCAAAAAGTGAGGAAATAGAAGAGTTATGATAGTAGTAGTTCATCTTGAAACCCATAGCCTTTTTGGGGTAGAGTAGGTACTTTTCATATAGATGATATTAGAATAAAGTTACAATTTTAATTCCAAATGGAATAAGTAGTAGAAATATTTTTACAAAATATTATTAAAATAAGATAAACAAAAATAAGATGCCAAAAAAAAACTAAAATAGGAAATGACCATAGGAAATCATGTTACTATGGGCACCATAATTAGTATTTCTTATCTTCAGTTGTCTCTTGTGTTAAATATTGTGTTAAATAGTAGCTCCATTATAAGATGTTACTGGGGAACAAATGAAATGATATAAAAAGTACTTTCCCATGATTTACAACTCTATTAATTGAATTAATTTATTATTATGCATTTAGTTCTATTATCTTTATTAATTATAACCTGTCAACTTAAACTTGGAAAAATTAAATTTAACAAAAGGGACATGTGAAAATATTTTCTATTATTTTTGTTGCAAGAAAGATTGGTAGAAGTGTTTTAAATATTGAATTATTTTAGAAATCACAAACATTCAAACTTTTAATCAAATTATTTTTAAAAACAATGATTATTCCTATCTGAACTCTAAATATAAATATTTGATAAATTTTAATCATATCCCCAAACAACTAAAAATCCATCAAATTGGTAATGTTCTCTAAATTTTGTTTAATAGTGAATATTATTATAATATTTACAAAGAAAAATGTGAAAAATCAATTAGTTAATAAATCCAAAGTTAAATGTAATGTATATGTCAGATAATGTCTAAGCATTTATGGGATATTAATTTAAAAAGAGAATTCCTATTCTTAATTAGGGTCTATCAAGAACACAAGAACATATAAAAAGTGATACATGTGGCAAATATGGTAATATGCACACTGTCCACATTTTGTTAAAAAAAAGTAGAATGGCAGAAGGTATGGAAAAGCAATAATAAAAATAAATGCAACAATAACAACAGTAATAATTAACAACAATATAAAGTAGCATTTAAACAGTAATTTACAAGTTACTCTGCCAGCGGCTTCAGAAATATTTCAGGTAACACTGAATAAATGTGTAGCTTATACATATATAAAATCTTATTATTTTTCTTGATACTATTACTTAGAGAATGCTCACATTTGGGGGAAAATAAATGGCACAGTGTTTAGAACACCAGCCCTGAACTCAGGAGTATCTGAGTTCAAATCTGGCCTCAGACACTTAACTCTTCCTAGCTGTGTGACCCTGGACAAGTCACTTAACCCCAATTGCCTTAGCAAAAAAAAGTGCTCACTTTTATGCTACTGTAGAAGAAAACTCTGAGTTGTCCTTATCTTTGCTGGGGGAATACATCTTGTAATTGATTCTATTACTCTAACAAATCTTCAAATAGGGTCCTAGAAATTGAATAAATCTTTTCTTTGGTCATGGCAACTCATAAAATAAAGAAAATACAAAATATCCATTATCACTGTCTGATAATTTCTGTTTCTGTGATGACAACAATAAAATGAGGGAAAGTGGGGCTAAATGTGTTAAAAATTGCATAGGTTTTTTTCAACATGGAACCATTACCTTATATCTTGTTACACTAAATGTGAGGTGCTTATAGAGTAACCAGAAAACAGGTTCAGGGCTGATATAAATGATTGCATGAATCTTGACATTCTTGGTACAAGTGAATGAAGAAGACAAAAAAGTGAAATTGGATCTAAATGAGTGATTGGTTAAAGGTTCTCCCTGAAGACAGAAATGAAGTAGGTGACAAAGTATATCCTGAAATAGAAAACACATCCTGACACATGTTATCATCTTACATTGCAATACTCAAAATACATGTTAGGAAAAAAAAATCACCCTGAAAAATAATTACATTTTGTACACCAATTACCAGAGATAATCTTATATAATAAATTTAATGGTGAATTGAATCTTAGAAGCTATTTTGTCGGTCAACCATTCAACAAACATTAATTCACTATTTATTATGTGCCAGATGCTGGAGTAAAAGCTGGAGTTTCAAAACAACAAACAAAAACCAAAAACAATAGTTCCAATGTAACTCACCAATGGGTGAGAAGACATGTAAAACAATTATGTTCAATCAACTACATATTAGATAAAATGAGAGACAGACCAACAAAGGGAAGGCACAAGAATCATGGTAAATCAGGAAAGGTATTAAGTAACTCCTGTAAATTCTTACTTGGTTCTGGGATTTTATTGGGAATTTGATGGAATATAGAAAAGGAAGCAGGAAGAGATGATTAGAGAAATAACTCCAATAATGGGGGATAAATGATGAAAATTCCCAGAATCCAGATGTTGAAAGTCTTTAATGATAGAGAGTAAGGAAGCCAATTTCATAGAATCACAGAATACTTGCTGGGGGGAAGAGAATGTATAAGGTGCAAGACAACCAGAAAAGTAGGAAATGAAGGTACTATGGATTTAGAATTAGAAAGCATGACATATTTGATCTGAGAAGCCATAAGATACCATAGGAATCCATTGCATGGGAGAGAGATATGGTCAGGGCTGTTCATAACAGACTGGACATAATAGTTAAGAGAGTATAGGTAAAAAGGAAGAACCCTAGTTCAATAGACCTAAATTAGTAGGAGATGTTGGTAGCATCAAAAATCATAGGAAAGTTTGTAAAATGGCTGAAGGGTTTGAAGGGAATATGAGTTCAATTTTTGATATGTTAAATTTGATTCAAACAAGGAATTCATTTTAATATGTCCAATGAACAAGTGAATATATGAGTAGAGGAAGCTTGGGACCATTCGCTTTTGCCCTAAGAATGGAGCTCAACTTTTAAAAATGAGAAAAAAAAAAAAAAGCAAAAGCACTTCTGACCATAGATAGCTTTTATGGAGACAGGAAAGAACAGAACCTGAAGACACTAAAGGCAAAATGGCTCCAGATGAACTCTCAAAAAGTAATATAAGTTGTCTCCATTTCAAAAGGTTTTCTTGGAAGAACTCAAAAAGGATCTTAAAAGAGAGTTAGAAGAAAAATGGAGAAAGGAAATTAGTGCTCTGGAAAAGGAAACACAGAAATTGTCTCAATATGATCACACATAGGAATAATTTTGGTGAAACAGAAAAAGGAAACAACCTTGAGAAACAGAATTGCTGAAATGGAAAAAAATCCAATAGACAAAACAACTCATTTAAAAGTTCTATTGGTAAAATTCAAAAGGAGATAAAAGAGCTAACTAAAGAAAATAATTCACTAAAAAATAGAATTGAACAAATGGAAGTAAATGCCTCAATGAGACATCAAGAATCAAACAAAGCCAAAAAAAGAAAATGTAAAATACCTTATCAGAAAAACAATTGACCTTGAAAAAAGATCCAGGAGATACAATCTAAGAATTATTAGACTACCTGTAAATCACAATGGAAAAAAAAAAAAAAAACCCAGACAACATCACTCAAGAAATCATCAAGGAAAATTATCCTGATGTCCCAAAACCAATTGCCTATTAGATCATGGGAGAAAATCAGTAAAGAGAAAGCACTAGAATTAAGGGAAATTGGGAAAGATATTAGGTAATTCACATAAATTCTTATCAGATTGTGGAATTTTAATGGGAGTTTTATGAAAAACTGTGAAGGAAGAAGGCAGATATAAGAAAAGAAATAACTCCAGGACTGGAAGATAGATATCAAAATGCCCAGAGTAAGAAAGTCAAGCATCTTCTTTGAGAAAGAGTAAGGAGGCCACTATCAGAAAGTCATAGAGTTCTTATAAGTAAGGAAGAAATTGAGTAAAATGCAAGAAAATTGTAAAGGTAAGAGGGGAAGTTTTGGGACCTGGAATCACAGAGAAGATTTCATATTTTATCTGGGAGGTCATAGGGAACCAGTAGATTTTATTGAGTAGAAGAGATTCATGGTCAGGTTTGTGCTTTAGGAATAGAAGTTTCCTAACTTAGTGTAAGATGAACTGGGTTAGAGAAAGACCTTTGACAAAGAGAACAATTAGCACACTATTGTAATAATTCATAAGTGACATGATTAGGCTTCGCCCAAGCAATAAGGCAGTATTAGAAAAAAAGGAAATCAACAGGTCTTGATAATAGATTGGACTCAAGGGGTTGGGTGTGAGAAAATATATATGCTAAGGATTGAAATAGTTTGTTACACTAGAATAATGTTGGTTCCCTCTGAAGTAACAGGGATGTTAGTAAGAAGGTAGGGTTTTGAGAAGGGATATAATGGAGTAAGTTTTGGACATGCCAAATGCAAGATATAAACTGTACTTCCACTTCAAAATGTCCAGTAGGCAAATAGGCTATGAGATGAGAGATTAATAGTGAGGTTAGGGATGGATAAAAATTTTTGAAAATGTTAATCATAGATATAATATATAATCTGTTTAATCTGATAAGATCTCCAAGTGAAATATTATAGAGACATAAAAGGCCCCAGGAGAGAGAACTGTGAGATATCAAAGTTTATTAGGCATAGCTTGGATAAAGATTCAACACAGGAGACAGAAGGAGCCATCAAGAATAGAAAGAGGACCAGAAGACGTTAGAATCAATAAAATAAATAACAGCAAGTAAAAAATGGTCATCTGTAGACCAGCTTCTTAAGTTGTGGCTTGAATGCCTATATGGGTCCCATACCTCAATGTGGGGGTCATACAATTATGATTTATTATCATTAGATATTTGATTTATATACTTATTTTACATACCTATATGCTTGAGGTCACATAAAAATATCCCTGAGGAAAAGGGGTTTGTGATTGGAAAAATTTTGGGAACCCATGATCTATAAGGTTAATATTTGCAATGATATTAATAAGGACTGGGAAAAGCATGTTTAATATTATAAATTAATGGATTGTCAGCAACTTTGGAGAAAGCAGATTCAGTTGAATGAGAATATTAGATGTCAAACTAAAGAGACTTAACAAGAGAGAGAAAAGTTAGAGTGGATCTACCTATTATAGTGTTGTCATAGACTTTGGCAAAAACAACAACAACAAAAACAAAAATCAGGAGGAAAGACAAGGAATGAAATGGAACAGATGGAAATAGATAAAGTGAGTTGTTGTTACTCTTGTAGTATTATTGATGTTTTCTTTAATTTTTTTTTCTTACATAAAAGGGATGAGAGCTTATGTGTAGGCATCGGGGAAGCAGCCAGAATATAAGGAGAAATTGAGCATAAGAGAGAATAAGGATGAAAGAAGATTTTCTGCTGGAGAACACACAATGCAGTGATAGTTGCCATAGCAAAGAGAAAGAGTACCTCTTGATGTGACTTGAATAAAGGAGGACATAGAAATGGAAAGCACCTGAATGATTTGAGAATAAGAAGAGAAGAAAATAACTCTTGGATAATGCTCCCTTTTTCTTTTCTTTTTTCTTCTCAAAAATAGCCTTTTATTTTCAAAATACATATAAAGATAGTTTTCAACATTCACCCTTGAAAAACCTTGTATTCCAAATTTTTCTCCCCCCTACATGGCAGACAGCAATAAATGCAACATGTATTAAACATGTGTGATTCTTCTATGCATATTTCCACATTTATCATGCTGCACACACACAAAAAAATCAGAACAAAAAGAAAAACATGAGAAAAAAAGGAAGCAGGCAACAACAAAAAGGTGAAAATATGATGTTGTGATCCACATTCAGTCCACATGGAACTCTTTGAGGATGCAGATTGGCTTTCTCCATCACAAGTCTATTGGAATTGGTCTTAATCTTACCTCAATATAGAAAAGAGCCACAACCATCAGAGTTGATCTTATTGTAACCTTGTTCTTGTATACAATATTCACTAACTTCACTTGGCATTAGTTTATGTAAATCTCTCAAGGCCTTTCTGAAATCATCCTGCTGATAATATTGCATTATACTCATATACTATGATTTATTCAGCAATTCCCCAATTGGTGGGCATTCACTCAGTTTCCAGTTTCTTGTTACTACAAAAAAGGAAATTTTTGCATATGTATGTCTTTTTCCCTTTTTTATGCTCTCTTTGGGATACAGACCCAGTAGAGACACTGCTGCATCAAAGGGTATACACAATTTAATAGCTGTTTGGACCCAGCTCCAAATTATTCTCCAGAATTGTTGGATCAGTTTATAATTCCACCAACCATGTATTAGTGTCCCAATTTTCCCACATCTCCTCCAACACTTCCCATTATTTTTTCCTGTCATCTTAGTTGATCTGAGAGCTGTGCTGTGGTACCTTAAAATTGTCTTAATTCGCATTTTAATCAATTGCTATTTAGAGCAATTTTTCATATGACTACAAATGCCTTTAATTTCATCATTTGAAAATTGTTAGGGGGTTCAAGTCTTAATAGGAGAGAAACAAAGTATCAGAAGTTCCTCAAAGAAGGAATATGAGAGGCAATGGATATCAGAGCAGTTTTGATGAGAATGATATACCCTAAAAGAATTAAGAAAGGAAGCAGAAAGCAGAAAAAAAAATAAAGGTCAAGGAGCGGACAGGAGGAGAAAAATACAAACTTCTGTTTCAGGAAAATATGCAGTGACAATTATCAGAAGGTGGGTCAAAGACTGTAAAAGACAAAAGAACCAGAAGAGTGATGGCAAGAAATAGGAGTTTGGGGGAACCCCTTCACGGCCTGTATTTAATAGCTATCTAGGGAGCTCTTAAGGAATGGACAATTGGCAAGAGATGCTGAAACATCACCTTTCAAAGGGCATTCACTAAGAGAGTGAATCTTAATAAAAGATTCATAAATTAAGAAACCAAGGAAAAATCCCAAGGCCTGTCCCACAGTCTTATCAACATCCCTTTTCTGTCCCTTGGCAGACAGGGCCTGCACAATATTCTAAGGTCCTCTTGGAAGAGATTTTCTGCTTCTGAGACCCTAGATATAAAATTAAGATATAAGGAGGTACTCACCTGATTGTCCTTTGCTCCTAGAGTGGAGGAAAGGGCTGCACAAAACTTGACATGTCCCTCTGTGTGTATATCTGATTTGTGTGTGTGTGTGTTTTCACACTGAAGTGAGCACGCCTGTATGAAGGTATAAGCAGGTCCTAGTTAATAAAGACTGGATTGCTGGTCTCTAGAGCTATGATTATCATATCATGGGCAGATCAGTGACATTAACATGACAGGGGGAAAAGAGATGTAACTAAAAGAGACAACTTTTGTCCCACATGAAAATGTCTTCAAAGATTTTGATTACTGATTAAGAATTCCCCATCTTCGGTTACTAATGAATAACAGCAATTAACTTAAAAGCACAAGGAGGAGAGAAACTTTTTCTGGGCTCCAAGAGACCAGAGGTACAGCTGTTAAAGAGAATGTCACAGACAGAAGGAGAAGTAACAGCTTATTATGTCTACTTTCATTAATAATCTTGACCTTACATGAAATTTGGGCCTTGTCTCGAGTGATCCCAGGTGCTACATCAGCACTCTTTTTCAATCAAGTTCCCTGCCTCCCAATGCAATCTCTGAATGTGAATTCTTGTCTAAAGCTAATAATCCCAAAGATAAAAATCGTGCCATTTTGATGCCCTTATGTCTTTTTCTGTTCAATCCTTAGATTATCTCCTCTTATGTTCCCTTCCCTTCCAATGATTACTAGCAAGAAATGGATTTTATTTTCAATAGCAAAAGTTACAAACAGTTCTAAAAGAGCCCAACTTTCTTCAGTGTCTGATGAATTCCTCATTCTTGATGGATAATTCAGTCAAAAGACTAATGAAATTGTGAGATCTTTGTGATAGATTTACCTTATATAATTCCGTGTGTGTGTGTGTGTGTGTGTGTGCATGTGCATGTCAATGGGTACACAAATAAGCATGCAAAATATGTTGACAATATATGCTGACATCAATGAGATGAATCAAATCAGTTCCAATGATCTTGTGATGAAGAGAGCCATCTACACATAGAGACTATGGGAACTCAGTGTGGTTCACAACATAGCATTTTCACTCTTTTTGTTGTTTGCTTGAATTTTATTTTCTTTCTCATCTTTCTGGTTTGATCATTTTTCTTGTGCAGCAAGATAATTCTATAAATGTGTATGCATATATTGGATTGAACATATATTTCTACCATGTTTAACATATATTGGGCTACTTGCCATGCAGGGGAGGGCGTGGGAGAAGGGGAGGGGAATTGGAACACAGGATTTTGCAAGGGCTACTGTTGAGGAATTGTCCACACACATGTTTTGAAAAATAAAAAGCTAAAACTTGAGTTTGGGAAAAAATTGTGTTGCCATAAACATCAGAAGGTGAAGGAGATAGGATCAGAGTTATCTGTGTCCACATGAATCTCTCTATTGTGGCTAGCAGGGAAGCAAGGACACATATCTCTAGAGTTACCTCCCTCCATCCTTCTCTAAGATTTTCATTCCCTCCCTGAAAGGGAGCAGGATGCCAAGACAAGAGACTGGCACCCTTTTCTATTCAAAGAGAAGTAATACAGGGCTACTTATATTCGTCTTCACTCTTAAACTTTTTTGGTCTATGGGAACTAAGATTTTACATTAAAGTTGTTTTAATTGTTATCTATTTGTAAAAAAGGACTATACTAAGTTATTTATGCAATACTGAACTCCTCCCCAAATTTCACTTCCACAATGAATATGCATAGCAAACAGAAGGAGAAATGATTATTAATTACTAATTATTTAGAGATATTCAGATTTCTCTTCTTATTTTTAAGTCCTGGTTTTGAAAAGCTCAGTCTTTTGAAAGAAGTTGCTGACATTAAGATTGGACTAACTTTCTTGTGCAGACTCCATTCAAGTAGAGTAAATTTTGTGTTCTGGATAGGCATGGTGAGGGCAAATTTTGGGGTATTGCCCAAAGCTGGAGGGCTCTAGATATACAGATAAGTCTAGTGGCCCATCTAGACACTGGATTGCTAGTAGGTATATGACTTTTTGCTGGGGTTTCTTCATCCCATCCATCCCACCAAACACATACACACATACACTATGTATATGACATCAAGGAAATATGGGTAAAACTACAAAAAATAAGCTTTTTGTATTTTAAAACACTTTCATCAGGCCTTTTATATAATAGTCTTTGATACAATCACTAGGTTTTCAGTAATTCATTGCAAATGTATATTTACATTGTAAAAGTTGTTTGTTTTCAGTAAGAAATGTTGGTAAAAATGACAAGAGAAATACAGCTCTTTTGATTACTAAATTATTAACTCTTAATTCTTTTCAGATTCTAAAAGGTGAGGAATAGTAAAATAAGAAAGAGGGTGAGTATAACTTATAATTTGGAATTTGGTTTAGCAAAGTCTTTTGTAATCTGTTAACAGATTTGGGGAATAGGTAGATCACTACTCTTCTATATCAACAGCAACATAAGTCACTGTATGCCTCCTAAAAGTTTTTTTAATCCCTAAAATCATCTTAATTATTTTTAAAAAAAATTGTTCCACATATAAAGGGTGATGCTATAAGCAACTTAGGAAAACAAGGGATAGTCTCATTCTCTGATCTGTGGAGAGGGAAGTTATTTATGGCCAAAAAAGAATTAGAAAACATTATGAAATGCAAAATGGATAATTTTCATTACTTTAAATTAAATTGTGCACAAACAAAGCTTATGCAGGCAAAATTAAAAGGGAAGGAGAAAGCTGGGGAAAATTTTACACAGCTAGGTTTCTGATAACGACCTCATTTCTAAAATATACAGATAATTAACTTAAATTTATAAGATTACAATCCATTTCCCAATTGATAAATGGTCAAAGGATATCATATGGACAATTTTCAGATGAAGAAATTAAAACCATTTCTAGTCATATGGAAAAATGCTCTAAATTCCTATTGATTAGAAGAATGCAAATTAAGACAACTCTGAGGTTATACTTCACAACTTTCAGATTGCCTAAGATGACCAAAAAAAGTTAATGATAAATGCTTGAAGGGATGTGGGAAAACTAGGACACTAATACATTGTTGGTGGAATTGTGAAATGATCTAACCATTTTGGAGAGTAATTTGAAACTATGGCCAAAGGGCTATAAAAATGTGCTTACTTTTTTGATCCAGCAGTATCTGAGTCTGTATTCCAATGAGATCATAAAAAAAGGGGAAAGGACCCACATATGCAAAAAGATTTTTTTAGTGGCATTGAACTGGCAATTGCATAGAAGCTTATTATTTGGGGAATAGCTGAATAAGTGGTGATATAGGAATTTAATGGAATATTATTGTTCTATAAGAAATGATGAACAGGCTGATTTCAGAAAAACCTGAAAAGACTTACATGAACTAAGAACATTGTACATAATAACAACAAGATTAAGTGATGATCAATTATGACAGATTTGGTTCTTCAACAGTGAGGTGGTTCAAAGCAGTTCTAATGGATTTGGAATGGAAAATATCTGCAAGCAGAGACAGAACTAACTAGACTGGATGTACTTTGAAGCATAGTATTATCTTCAATTGTTGTTTGTTTCTCTGATTATTTTTTCTCTTTTGATCTCATTTTTCTTGCACAGCATGATAAGTATGAATATATGTTTAGAAGAATTGCACTTGTTTAATCTATATAGTGTTCTTTGTTGTTATGGTGAGGGATTCAGGAGGGAAGGGAGGGAGAAAAAATTGGGATAAAAATTTGGAAAAGATGAATATTGAAAAACATCTTTGCACATATTTGGGGAAAATAAAATATTATTACTGAAAAAAGAATTTGGCTTACAAATTTGGACTAGGAATAGACTGAGCAAGTCTCTTTCTCCTTTTGGAAGAAATATTTGGAACTTTTTGATTTCCTACTTTAGAGAACACCTGAATTATAAAATAAACCAAATACAGTATAATTATGATATGCAGATTAATGTAAAGAATCCTCTGGGTTAGAACTAGAGTTCTAAAGTAAGATCTTGGTCTAACAATAGTATGTGCAGTCAATCAATAAATGAAATGTGAAGGTTGAAAAGCAATAACTTTGGGAAAGTTAGAAAGAGAAATAAAAATGATCAAAAATATGGAAGGTGGGGCAGCTAGGTGGCGCAGTGGTTAGAGCACCAGCCCTGAAGTCAGGAGGACCTGAGTTCAAATCTGGTCTCAGACACTTCCTAGCTGTGTGACCCTGGGCAAGTCACTTAACCCCAATTGCCTCAGCAAAAAAAAAAAAAAAGCAAAAAAAAAATATGGAAGGTGATAAAAAGGTTTGGAGACAAATGTGGAACATAACCTGCATACAATTGGTAGGCTGCAGCAAGCCCGGCTGCAAGCTTTTGCTGACCCTTTTCCCCTAAATGTGGTACAACAGGAACAAAAATCTAATATGTACAACTTAGTATTTTTTTGAAATACACAAAAATTATCATAAAAATTACTTTTTTTCTTTCCTTGAATGGTTAATATTAGAAATAAATTTTATACATGTGTACTTATATGAATATATATGCATATGCATGTGTGTATGTGTATATAATTATTTTATATGTTCTTCTACTTATCACTTCTTTCCCTGGTTTCAGATAGTGTGCTTTATTGTTAATATGGGTATTTATAAGAGACAAAATAATTTATTGGTTTAGTCCTCGTTAAAATAATATTGCTGTTACATACATAATGTTCTCTTGGTTCTTTTTTTTTCAATTTTTTATTATCTCATGAAAGTCATTTCTTGTTTTTTGCGCCTAAGATTATTAAGCTCATTACTTCGTAAAACAGAGTAGTATTGCATCACAATCACAGAACACAATTTTTTCAGTCATTACCCAATTTAGAGGCATTCTTGAAATATCCAAGAAAGAGACCTACCAAAACTATTTTAAAAGTTATAGGTTTTTTCCCTTTTCCCGAATTATCTTTGTAAATAGATCAAGTAGTATTATTGCTAGGATGAAGGGTTCAGACAGTTTAATAACTCTTGGGACATAATTACAGAAAAACTGGTTCAATTCACAAATTCCATCTATAAGAGTTAGTATCCCAATTTTTCCACATCCCCACCAACATTCATTGCTTTTCCCTTCTATCATTTTAGTTAATCTGATAGGTAAAAAAATATATCTCAAGATTGTTTTAATTTGAATTTCTTTAATCAATAATGACTTGAGCATTTTTTTTATATGGCTAGAAATTGTTCTTTTTTATTTATTGCAAAACTGCCTGTTCATATTCATTCACCATTGATCAACTGGGGAATGACTTATATTCTTACAGATTTAGCAAAATTCTTCATACATTTTAGATATGAGATCTTTTTCTTTTAAAATGTTTATAATGTTTTCCCCAATTTTCTTCTTTTCTTCTGATCTTGGGTATATTTATTTTATAGGTACAAAACTTTTTAAATTTAATGGATTTGAAAGGATCCATTTTACACTTAACTTTGCTCTCTATCTCTTGTTTACTTATAACTTTTTTGACTATATGTAGTAAATTTGATAAATAATATGGTTTCTTTTCAAATTTTCTTTTTTAAAATTCATTCACTTCCATTTATTAAATTGTAATTTTTGGTGTATTATTTTCTTCAGTTACCTTTTTTAGTTCCTTTTGTATTTGGCCAATTGAATTGTTTTATTCATTGCATTTTCCCCCACAACTTCTGGTGTTTTGTTTTGTTTTGTTTTTTTACAAATTGGTTTCTTCCTAATATCTATTTTGTAGGAAGTTATATTCTTTTCCCATTTCATCAAAAATATTTTTAAGGAGTTTTCTTCAGATAATTTCTATTTTTCCTTTTCCATACCCTCTTGCAAGATCCCATTTCCTTTCCCCAATTTTCTTTTAATTCTCTTTTAAGATCCTTTTTGAAATCTTCCAAGAAAACCTTGTAAAATAGGGACCAGCTCATATCTTCTTTTGGGACTCCATTTGGAATTGTTTGTCCTTTAGGAAGTTGAGGGTTTGAAGTCTTTTCTCTTTCTACCCTAAAATTTGTCTATGGTCAGAGTTCTTTTTTGCTTTTTTGCTCATTTTTATTAAGGGTTGAGATTTGCTCTAAAAGTAAAGAATTGACAGCTAATTAAGTTTGCTCTTGGGCCACTGTTTCTGACTGACTTCTGCTGCTGGGCAATCATAGTGAGGTGTCAAGTTTTTTGGGGGCTCAGTGGCTTACAATTTCTCTTTTTATTCACTTTTGTATTTTTTTCCAGCAAATCTGCTAACCACTATCTTGCAACTAGAACAGAGTAGCCTACGAGCCTCACAGAAGATTCCCCGGTGTGGGGAAGTGGCAACACTGGCTCCCCACCTGAACTCCCTGTACTGTAGCCCTAGTCTGAGCTTGGCAGACTGGACCCCTGCCCATTTGAAAAATACCTGTTCTGAAGTTCTTGCAAAGTATCTTCTTCTGGAAACATGTTATATTCCAAATATTTGTGGCTTCTTTCATTCCAAAACCAGTTTAGAAGCTTAATCTACTCTTGGTTTGAAAGAAGGTCAGAGGAGGTCACAAAAAGCCATGTCTGCTCTGCACCATCTTGGCACCAAAGTCTCTTTTCAAATTGTCTCATAAAATCTCTTTTTATGTGTAGGTCATGCATCCATCTTGGTAAATAGTATAAAATTCTGGTGTGTGCCTAGTTTTTGCCATTCTGCTTCCCAATGTTCCATTTTTTTTTTTTACCAAATATTGAATTATTAACACAAAATCTTGTGTTTAAACAAATATAAGATTGTGTTTATTTCCTGCAGTAAATTACATGTTAATTCTGTTCTCCTTAATACTTTTTCATTATTTCCTTTGTTACTCTTCAATTTTTGTATTTTTCCAAATAAATTTTGTTATTTTTTTCTAATTTAACAAAATAAAAGGTTGATTTTAATGGGAATAGTAATTAATTTGGGTTCAACATTTTTATTTAATTTGTTCTGCCAACCCACAGACAATATTTTTTGCAATTGTTTAAATCTGATTTTATTGGATAAAAAGGTTGTTTTTAAAAATAATTTTGTTTATTCCATTTCTGAATTTATTTTGACAGGTGTATTTCCAAGTATTTCCTACTGATTAGCTATCTGGATGGGTTATTTATATATATTTGGGCTCTGATATTCTTGTAACTTTTCTTAATATCTCTTTCAATTGATAATTGATGGAAACTTTCTATCTCTACTTTACCTTCTTACTTTAGAACTTTGGAGCAATTTTCCTTAATGATTTCATTTAATATTATATCCAGGTTCTTTTTTATTCATAATTTTGAAGTAGTTTGACAATTCTTGTATTATGTCTCATTAATCTGTTCTCCACATCAGTTTTTCCCCCTAGAGATATGTATCAGATTCTCTTATTTTTTTTTCTTATTATATATTGGTCTTTCTTATTTTTGGATTTATTATGATGTCATTTGATCACATTGCCCAATTCTAGTTTTCAAAAAGTTATTTTCTTCTGAAAGATTTTATATAACTACCTAATTGGGTAATTTTTTCTTTAAATTTTTATTATTTTTCTATTTTCTATCATTTTCTCATTTAATTTTTAGTTCCTTTTTTCTATTTCATTAAAATTTTGCATTTATTTTTCAATAGGTTTAAACATCTTTTAAACATTTTATCTTATTCTCTTTTATTTGATTTTTAAAAATTCCTTTTTAAATCCTTCCATGATTTCTTTATGGTCTTATATCCATTTGATTTTACTCTTTAGGGTAGGAGTTTTTTTTACCACACTATCTTCCTCTGAATATGAGAAAATCCAATTTTTGTTTTATAATAGAGTAGCTATCAGTGCTCTATTCTTACTCAATTTATTATTATTATTTATTTTTACATATCAATGTATTAAAAATTGAATATTAGAAAATATAAAAAAAACTTTCTCAAGTGTGCAGTAGAACATCAGAGAGTATTTGAAAGAGTATTGTTATATATAACAATAAATTTTCATTTGAAGAAAGAATGTAGAATAATTGAAAAGATTATATTGATTATTATCTTACTCTTCTTTGCTTCCGTATAGCTTATTCTTGTGTTTTCTTTTGTGCAATTTTTATTTCATTCTTTTTTCCATTTTCATCCCTCTTCAAGTAGGCTACAGTTAAGGATACATATATATGTATGTATAACATGTCTATGTGTATGTATACACATATATATTCATACCCACTCACAAGCCCAAAGCATAAATATTTCCATATATACACACACATGTACAACTACAGGTTTATACATACACACATATATTCACATGTGCTTTTTCACATATACAAACATGCATCTGCAACAATATTAATGTGACTTACATATAATATAGATTTCTTTTTTAATTGATTTTTTAACATTGACTTTGTCTGAAATGAATGATTATTAGTCCTACTTTTTTTCCTAATAAATTCCACTCTTAATCCTCATTGTAGTGTTTGTATATATGTTTTATTTTCTATCCTTAATCTTCTTTATTGTCTATTTAATTTACTATTTCTACCTTTCTGTATTTGATTTTGAGGTTTTCATGCCCCAAAACATGGTCAATTTTTGTATAAGTTCTATGAATCACTGAGAAAAAAAGTAAATTCCTGTCTCCATTCAATTTTCTCCAAAGACCTATCATACCTAATTTTTCTAACATTTTGTTTACCTCCTTAACTTCTTATTTATTTGGTGTTTTGATTTATCTAATTCAGAGAGAGCAAGGTTAAGATACACCACTAGTATTTTTTGCTGTCTATTTCTCCTTATATCTCTCTTAACTTCTTCTCTAGGAATTTGGTTGCTATCCTATTTGGTGCATATATGTTTAGTATTGATATTGCTTCATTATCTATGGTACCTGTTAGTAAAATAAAGTTTCCTTCCTTATCTCTTTTAATTAGATCTATCTTTGTGTTTACTTGATCTGAGATCAGGATTGCTACCCCTGTTTGTTCGTTTTTTTTTTTTTTTGGTTCACTAGAAGCATAATAGATTCAGCTCCAGCCCTTTACCTTCACTCTGTATGTATCTCTAAGCTTTACATGTGTTTCTTGTAAACAACATATTGTAGGATTCTGGTTTTTAATCCACTCTGCTATCCACTTCCGTTTTATGGGAGAGTTCATCCCATTCACATTCACAGTTAAAATAACCAATTCTGTATTTCCTGCCATCTTATTTACCCCAAATTATGTTTTTCTCTTTCCTTTCCCCTTCCTCCCTTTCTCCCTTCTCCCCTCCCCAGTATTTTGCTTTTGATGAGTACCTCCTTCAAACAGTTCTCCCCTCTTTAGAGCACCTCCCCCCTTTTTATACCTTTCCCCTTATTCTTCTATTTTCCCTTCTATTAGTCTTTCCCTTACTTTTCTTCCTTTCCATCCCACTTCCCTATAAGGAGGGACAAGTTTCTCTGTGAAATAGAATGTCTGATATTCTCTTTTAGAGCCCAATCTGATGAGAGTAAGATTCACACAATGCTCATCCCCCTTCCTTCTTTCCCTCAATTATATTAGGTTTTCTTTGCCTCTACATGAGATTTTATCTTATTTTTGCCTCTTTTTTAACCTTATTTGACCTCCTTTTTCTTTTTTTCCAGTATGATACCCTTCCACCTCTAGTTTCTTTTTCATATTATCAAAGTGAAATCAAATTATACCCACATTCTCTAAGTATACCTATAACAGAAATATAGTTCTCAAGAGTTCTTTCCTTTTTACCTTTTTATGCTTCTCTTGAGTTCTGTGTTTGGAGGTCAAATTTTTTGTTCAGATCTGGTCTTTTCATTAGAAATAGGTGAAATTCTCCTATATCATTAAATGAATATCTATCTTCTTCCCTGGAAGATAATGCTCATTCTAACTGGAGAGCTTATTCTTGGTTGTAATCCAAGTGCCTTTGCCTTTTGGAATATCCTTTGATATTCCCTTTGATCCTTTAAGGTGAAAGCTGACAGATCCTGGGTGATTTTCATTACAGTTTATTGGTATTTGAATTGTTTCTTTCTGGCTGCTTGCACTATCTTTCCTTTGATGTGATACTCCTGAAATTTAGCCATGATATTCCTTGGGGATGTAACATTGGGATCTCTTTCAGGAGGTGATCCTTGAATTCTTTCAATGGCTACTTTACCTTCTGATTCTAAAACATCAGGGCAGTTTTCTTTCATGATTTCTTGTAAGATAATATGTAGGTTCTTTTTTTCATCATGGCTTTCAGGAAGTCCTATAATCCTTAGATTGTCTCTCCTAGATCTCTTTTCCAGGTCAGGCATTTTTCCTAGGAGATATTTCATATTTTCTTCTATTTTTTCATTTTTTTTGTTTTTGTTTGACTGATTCTAGAAGTCCTATTGATTCATTCACTTCCTTTTGTTCAATTCTAATTTTTAGTGTATTATTTTCTCCAGTTCCCTTATTTAGCTCCTTTAGTAATTGGCCAATTGAAATTTTTTGTTCATTGCAGTCTTTTTACGTTTCACCAATTTTGTTTTTCAGTTAATTGGTGTCTTTTTCATATCTCTTTTGGAGGGCATTATATCCTTCTTGCAATGATCTCATTTCATTTCCCCATTTTTCTTCTAACTCTCTTTTGAGATTCTTTATGCAATCTTTCAGGAAAGCATTGTGAAATGGGGACCAGCTCATGTCTTCCTTTGTGGCTTCCCCTGGAATTGCTTTACCTTGAAGAACCTCAGGATCTGGTTTCTGCCCTTCTCTGTAAAAACTGTCTATGAGGAGAGTTCTTTTTGTTTTTTATTCATTTTTAAAGCTTGAGGTCTGTTCAAAGAAAAGAGCAATAGCTGCTTTAACTTGCCCTGGTGCAGTTCTGCTGACTGACTTTCAGTGCTGGGCAATCGGGGCCAGTTCCGGGGTGCTCAATGGTTTAATCTACCTTTTACAAAAGACAGATGTGCCAAAGCACCTGCTTGCAACAGAGCATAGTGGCCCAAGAGGCTACAGAAACTTCCCAGACGCTTAGAAACTGCCATGTTCTGAATCCAAGCCCAGCTTCCTGCCCTGTCTGCTCTGCCTTCTGAGCTCAGCAAACTGACCGACCCCCTGTCTGTCTGACACAGAAGCTTAATCTGCTGCTGGTTTGAGAGAAGGTCAGAGGAGGTCACAGTGTCTGCACTCCACCATTTTGGCTCCGCTCCCTGAGTTTTGCATTTTACAATCAGATTATACTCCATTTTTTCTTTTGAGCTACACAATCATTGATGCCAATCTTAAACATGTAATATATATTTTTCCACATTACTAAAATAACCTATTCATCCTTGTTGCATCCCTTGAAATTATTCATTGGCTCATATATGTTTTTTGCTCTCAAATTTGTGGTTAGTTGAGAAAAACTCCTGAAACTTTGAAAATCTTTTGTTTTTTTCATTTAATATTATGGTTAGTTTAGCTAGATATAATATTTTTGGGTACAGTCCTAGCTCTTTTCATTATATCTTCATATTATTCATAGACCTATGCTCTTTTATTGTAGCTGCTGATGAATCTTGTAAAATTGTAACTGTTGCTCCAGCTTATTTGAATTATTTTTTGTTTCTTGTAGAGAATATTCCCATGCTTTTCCAGATAACAGTGGATTGAAGCAGGGTTCTGTGCTTGCTCCTCTCCTTCTTTATAATGATGTCTTCAGCGATATTGTTTGATGTCTTCAACACTGCTGAAAATGCCATTAAAATCAGCTTCCATATTTACAGATAATTATTTGACTAAAAGAGGTTATAGAACAAAACGAATGTGGAGGAAGAGTTGGTGTGCAAATTTTTCTTAATGGATGATTGTATGGTCAATGCAGCATCTAAGTTTCAGATTCAGCAAAGTATGGACCGATTCTCTGCTTATTGTGCTAATTGTGGATTGACAACAACAAAAAAAGCTTCTCTACCAATTAGCACCACACCATCCATTTGTGGAACCATCTCTTATAGCAAACAATGAAATTTTGAAGGCTGTGCATCAATTCACTTATCTTGCCAGCATATTATCCAGAGATTTAAAAATAGATGATAAAATTTATATATTCATTGTTAGAATTAATTCAATGTTTGGGAGACTCTAAAAGAAAGTTTGAGGGAGTAGAGAGATGAGGATGCATGCCAAATTTAAGGTCTAAAGTCACTGATCTGACCTAATGGCTCTATGCCTATAAAATGTAGATAGTATACTAGTGCCATGCCAGGAAATTGAAGGATTCTATTTGAACTTTCATAGCAAAATTCTGAAGATCATTTGGTAAAATAAATTACTGGACACTGCATTCCATTCCTAGGCTGAAGTACAAAGAATTTAAACTCTACTGCCAAAAGCACAGCTCTGATATGCATTTGCTAAAGGTTGTTTTGTTATTTGGCTAGTTTTTTTGGGGGGGGCAGAGTTTGTTTAGTTTGCAAGTTTGTTTTGTTTAGCTAATTAATTAGTTGTTTAGCTAAGCAATACTATACATCTTATGGAGAACTGACAAAAAGCAACTGCTCACAAGGAAGTCAGAAGTAATAAAAGGACACTTTCAAAATTTCTCTGAAGAACTATAGGATCAATGATATGACAGGGTGACAGTGGGATATAATTGTTCAGTATGGCATATTCACATCAAAGAAGGTGCTCTATGAACAGAGCAGAATTGCAGTAGCTCAAAAAAAATAACACACAAATTTGGCGACATCTCGGCTCTAAATGTTCTTATATACTATTTTGCTCCATGTATGGTCGAGTCATTAGAGCTAATTTTGATCTAATAAACTAGAGTTGAAAACAAGGTACCTTTTCCCTGAAATACTGGTCATTTTAAGACTTTTCAAGCATGAAGTACAACAACCACCCAACCAATATTCAAGCCAATAAAATGTGAAAGTTTGCCATTCCCAACTGCTTCAAATGCATACATACTTTTCAAATCTTGTTTTTGTTGTTAATTCTGCTTTGGTTGGTTAATGGTTTGTTTCATACTATTACTTTCATTGACCAAAACAAATTGGTTATATTGGCAATGTACAAAATTATGTCTCTTTCTGTATTTAAGTCCACCATCATTTATGTTTTTTTTTCTATTTTGGAAAGGTTATGTATGTTTTTAAAGACCATTGGGCATACTTCCAAATTACTCTGGACAATGGTTGGATTAGGTCACAATTATACAAACAGTGCATTAATGTCTCATTTTCCCCATATTCTCTTCAACATTTGTTGTTTTCATGTTCTGACTTATTAGCCAATATAATAGATTATGAGGTAGCTCCCCAGAATTGTTTTAATTTTTATTTATGCAATAAATAGTAAAGAGAATATTTTTTCATATGTCCATGAATAGTTTTGATTATTTCATCAGAAAAGTGTTCATATCTTTTGATCATTTGTCAGTTCAGGAATGGCTCTTTTGTAAATTTGATTAAGTTGCATATATGTTTGAGAAATGAGACTTTTAATCAGAGAAACTTGCTTCAATTTTTTTTTACAATTATTACTGCTGCAACTATATTTCTCCCATTTATTCTATTCTTTCTCTCCTTTCCTCCTGTCCTAGTTATCTCAATTCCCACATACCTTTCCTTCAATCCCCACCCCCACTTTCCTGTAAAGTAAGATATTTCTATATCCAATTGAGTGTGTATGTTATTCCCTCTTTGAACAATTTTTCATGAGAGTAGGGTTCACTCACTCCCCCACTTCTCCCTTGCTTCCTTTCCACTGTAAAAGCTTTTTCTTACCTATTTTATGAGATAATTTTTCCTTTTCTATCCATTTCCCCTTCTCTCATTATATTCCTCCCTCACCCGAAATTTCATTTTTTGATATTACCCCTTTATATTCAACCCACCTGTGCATCTGTCTATAAATACTCCTTCTAACTGCTCTAATAACAAGAAAATTCTTGTTACAAGCATTATCATCCTATATAAGAATACAAACACCTTATTACATTTCTTGATTCCCTTTTCCTGATAACCAGTCCTGCTTTCTTGAGTCCTGTATTTAAAAATCAAAATTTTCTATTCAACTAGAAGCTTTTCATTAATAGAATTTGTCTTATTATATATATATATATATATATGTATCGGAAATTTTTTACCAAATTAATAAAAATAAAGTAAAATACATATAATGTTAAATTATAAAACAAAATCATCATTTGACGCATAGGGACTATTAGATTTGGTTCAGTGGCTTCCATTTTTGATTTAGTTTGACATCATTGGTCGAATGGAAAGAAAAGTAACTTTGAAATTATAAGGCACTAGTTTAAGAATTGAGTATATAACTGGTAATCTGTGTCACTAAGAGCGAGAAACCCAATGTGTGAATTAAAACAGTCTCTTCTGAAATGGGGAAGAGTTGAAATACCTGATTACAGATGTCCTCTCTAGCATTGGGCCCTGCAATCTTTAGATCCCAATGTTCTTGCCCACTTCCCACAATCTTCTGAAAGATAAAATGTAACTGGAAATATCGAACAAAATTAATAAGAATACAATAAAAGACAGATAATGGTGTTTTTTTTTAGTTACTTCAATGTTGCCTTTTGGTATTTTTGTGTCAAAGATACTACAGTAGTTTTGCATTTTGTATTCCAGTAGATAGAGTGGTTCTATTTTGTCAGGTGATCAGAGGATAAATGATTTTCCCAGGGCTGTATAGCTAGAAAGAGGCTGAAGTTGTATTTGAACTTAGATCTTTCCAATTCTAAGCCCAGTGCTCTATCCAGTGAGTAAAAAAGCTGTCCTTAAATTACAGATAATACTACATTTTAAAACAAAATCATTATAAAAACCTACATGGACCTTCATATACATCTCAATGGTCTCTATTATTATTTGAGTTTGATTTTAGGGGTGTACTGGAAGGAAAGGTACATTTGAAATCAGGAGACATAGATTTAAGTACTGACTGTTATTTATAATCTGTGTCAACAAGAGCAAGATACATAATATCTGAACACTGTTATGAAAGAGGAAAATGTCTGAATACATGATCACAGAGGTCCTTTCTAAGTACATACTATAACTTTTAGGTTCCAGTGTTCTTGCTCCTCTTCCACTGATTTTTGAAACATATTTTTGTTATATTATTAAGGCAGAATTCTGGGAAGGAGTGTGGTTGAGGAGAGCAGAGCTGGGGAGAAGAGAACATCTATGCCATAGAGTATACCAAAACTTGCGGATTTGATGGTCACAGAAGATCAGCACAAAAGGACAAATGGCTGGGAACCAGGATGCTAAGAGATCTAAAATGGCCACAAACCAAGGTTGATGGTTGTTCTTTTGAAAGAAGTAGAATGACAAGCCAGAATTAATTGAATAAAAGAAGACATATGTGCTCACTAATAGGAGGACAGCATGTGTGGCTCTTTTCTCAGCAAAAACTCTGAGAGAGTCATGAGCATTGTGAATATGTCTGACTTGCTGATGGTGCCTGTGCAGAAGAAATACTAAGTAAGCACTGGCCCAGATCATGAATCCTACACACATAATGTCAGGTATAGAAAAGACAATTGCAAAATGAACAGCATTAAAAGAGGAAGGACTTAAAGTTGAACAATATCCCAAATCCCACCTCTTTGTATTATTAGTCAGGTACCTTGAGTTATGCATAGTACCAAGAAAAGTGAAATTTATGAGCAAGTAGAAGCACCAACAAGCAAAGCAGGAGTGGACAATACACTTTTGAGCCTGGGGTTTGAGTTCTGCCCACTTGGAGTTACTAGAACTGATGGTGATGACCTGAAAACAACTCAAGAGGCAGGTGATGCTGAGGGAAACATTCCGAGACACATTTTGTATAGAAACAATAATTCTACACCCAACGTGATCCAAAAAATTTTTTCTGCCCAAACAAGCAATTGTATGAGAGATACCTTTGGAGAGAAGCACTTCAGAGTTGGCCAAGGTTAAGTGAGCAAAAATGCAATCTATTGGCCTTAGTCTTTGGCCAATGAGTAAAGTGAAGCCGTATAGACCAAGGAGGAAGAAATTCCCAAGAATGCCGACTCCCATCTGAATAAGAAAAAAAATGCCCAATACCAAGTCACCAAACATCATTTTCTCCAAGCCTTGGGAAGAAGAATTGTAATAAGGACTGGCAATTCCTATGGAAAAAGTGAGAAATTTGTTTTATTTGTAAAGTCTGTTATTGAAGGTAATGAGGCTTCATCTGCAAAACATTATAATAATGTATTTATTGGGTTGAATTGTGATATAATTAAGGTGGGTGTGGGGGGACCATTGAGATTTGTTTGTATATCCTGAAATTTTCCTTGTTAGCTAGGACATGAAAGTTAGCTAAATGTTATGAAGTAACACAGACATGACACTAGAAGTCCATCTTGAAATCTACAGCTTTTTTTTGGGGAAAAAAGCAGGCTTTTTTGATATGGATGATGAAGGAATAAATTTACCAATCCAATTCCAAAAGGCCAGATTAGTAAAAGTATTTTGACAAAATATTATTAAAATATGACAAAAATAAGATAATAAAAAGAACAGCTTAAATGATAAATGACCACAGGAACCCATATTACCAGAGGCAACACAATCAAGTTTTCTTATTCTCAGTTGCCTTTTGTAGTTCCATTACAAACAAAATAATATAAAAACTGCTTTTGCAAGATTTAGAACTCTATAAACTGTATTAATTTATTATTATATATTTATTATTTTATTAATTATAATATATCAATTTAAACTTGGAAAAAATGAAATTTAACAAATGGGACAATGGAAAATACTTTTTATTATATTTGGTGCAATAAAGATTGTTGCCAAAAACATTGAAGCATTTCAAGTTTAAAATATTTCAGAAATAACAAACTTATTCAAATTTTTAATCAAATCAATTTGGTAAACAGGAAATGTTCACGTTTCCTAAAAATCAATATTTGATTAATTTTAGTTATATCTAAAAGCAACAAAAAATCCATCAGTTTGGTAATATTCTGTAAATTTCTAGTGATATAAATTATTACCATTCTATATAAAAGACAAATATGTGAAGAACCAATTAGTTAATAAATAAACATTTGTTAAATGCAAATTATATGTCAGATAATAGCTAAGGAACATAGAATGTTAATTAAAAAAGAGAGTTCCTATTCTTAATTAGGGTGTACCAAAAAGATAAGAACATAGAAAGTGATACACATGAGAATTATAGTACTATACACACTCCATTTTCTAAAAATAAATAGAAGAGCAGAAGTCATGGAAAAGTAGAAGCAAAAATGCATGCAACAATAGCAACAGTAATAATTAAGGACAATATAAACTAACATTTAAACACTAACCACAATTTACCAGTCACAGTGCTAAGGGCTTTAGAAATATTTCAGATGGTATTGAGCAAATGCATAGCTTAAACATATACAACATTCTATTATTTTTCCCAGTTCAATATTGCTCATTTGCATCCTACTGTAGAAAACTTTTTGTTGTTCTTGCCTTTGATGGTGGAATACATCTTCTAATTGATTTTACTACTCTGAAAGTTCTTCAAATAGGGTGCTACAAATTGAATAAATCTTTTCTTTGGTCACATCAACTCATAAAGAAAATACAAAATGTTCATCATCATTATCTGATAAATTCTGTTTCTATGATGATGACAATAAACTAAGGAAGAGTTGGGCTAAATGTATCAAAAATTACAAAAGTTACAATATGGAACCATTAACACATCTTGTTACTCTAAATGTGAGATGCTTATGTACTAGCCAGAAAACAGGTTCAGTCCTGATATAAATGGATTGCATCAATTTTGACATTCTTAGTATAAATGAAAGCAGCAGACAAAAAAGGAAATTGGATCTAGATGAAAATTTCTCCCTGAAGATATAAATGAAGTAGGTTACAAAATGTTTCCAGGGATAGTAAACATCAAATCATACTATATGTTATAACCTTACATTACAGTACTCAAAATATGTATTAGAAAAAAAATCACCTTGAAAAAAACTTGGAATTTGTACACCAATTACCAAACATAATCTTATATAATAAATTTAGTGGTGGATTGAATCTTAGAAGCAATTTTGTCAATCATTTATTCAATAAACATTGATTCACTATTTATTATGTGCCAGATACTGGAGGAAAAGCTGGACTTACAAAACAACAACCAAAAAAACAAGCAGGCAAACAAACAAAAAAAATTAGTTCCAATGGATGAGAAGCCATGCCTAAAGCAATGTAAAATAAAACTACATATTAGATAAATGGGAAAAAAAATCAAAAAAGGAAAGTCACAAGAATTAAGGGAAATTAAGAAAGTTATTAGGTAATGCTTGTAAACTACCTTATAATGGGATTTTACTAGGGATTTGACGGACTATGGAGAAAGAAGAATGCAGAGATGAGTAAAGAAATAACTCCAGTAATGTGACACAGATGGTGAAAATGCCCAGAGTCAAGAGGTTAAATGTCCTAAATGATAAAGAATAAGGAGGCAAATATCACAGGATCACAGAAAACCTGCTGGGGGGTAGAGAAGGTATAAGGTACAAGACAACCAGAAAAGCAGGAAAGGGAGGTAATGGATTTGGAATTAGAAAGCATTTCATATTTAATCTGGGAAGCCATAAGGAACCACTGGAATCTATTGCATAGAAGAGAGACATGGTCAGGATTGTGCTTTAGGAAAATAACAGTTACCAGGAGATCATCATACACAGTAACAACAGTATTACATGATGATCAATTCTGGTGGACATGGCTCTCTGCAACAAAGAATTGTCTCCAATCAGTTCCAGTTGTTCAGTGAAGAAAACCATATACACCCAGAGAGAGGGATATGAAATATGGACCACAACATAACATATTCATTATCTCTATTGATATTTGCCTGCATTGTGTTGCCTTTCTCTGATTTTCTTTTTTTTTCTTGTAGATAGGATTTTTCTTGCATAACTTGTCAAGTAATTCAACATTATTAACATGTCATGGACTTCCTGCCATTTAGGGGAGGAGAGGGGACTGGGGGTAAAATTTGTAATGGAAAGCTTTGTAAAGATCAATGCTGGGGAACTACCCATACATATGTTATACAAATAAAAAGCTTTAATTAAAAAAAAAGGAAAATAACAGTTGAGTTGAAAATCAAGTGGAGTAAAGAAACCACTTTTGTACAGAGACATACAAACCAGCACACTATTATATTAGTCCAAGTGTGAGATGATGAAGTTTTGCTCCAGGATAGTAGTAATATTGGAATAAAGCAAGGGTTACATAGTACAAACAACTCTTGACTACAGATCGTATATAATGGTTAAGAGAGTGTAAGTATAAGGGATGAACACTAGTTTGAGAGCCTGGATGGGTAGGAGATGTTGCTAACATCAAAAATTATAGGGAAGTTTTAGTTGTCCATTGATTGGGAAATGGCTGAACAAGTTGTAATGTAAGAGCGTAATGGAATATTATTGTTATATTAAACATAATAAACAAACTAATTTTAGAAAGGCCTGGAAAAATTTACAGGAACTGAGTGAAACAAGCAGAGCCAGAAAGAAATTATACAAGAATCTGCAATCATCAACTATGAAAGACTTAGTTCTGGTGGTTCAGTGATTCAAAGCAATTCCGATAGACTTTGGAGAGAAAATGCCATCTGCATCCAGAAAAAGAATTAAGAAGACTGAATGTAAATCAACACATGCTATGTTCACTTCTCTTTTTGTGTGTTTTTTTAATCTCTTCCATGGTTTTCCCCTTTTGTGCTGATTTTTCTCTCTCAACATGATTCATAAAGCAGAGTGTTAAAAATAAATAAAAAGAAAAAAGAAAAAAATAATAATAGGAAAATGTGGAAGAAGGGTGAAGGGTCTGAAGAGAATATAATGGATTCATTTTTGGATATGTGAAATTTAAGAGTTGAACAGGACATCTGCTTTAAAATGTCCAATGAACAAGTAAAGACATGAGTGAAGAGATATGCAGAGAAGTTAAGGATGAAGAAGATTTGAGAATCACCAGCATAGAAATGTTAATATAATTTAAGAGCTGATGAGATAATGAAGTAAAATAAGATTCTGAGAGAAGAAAAGAGCATTCATGTGAGACACTTTTGAAATACCAAAGATTAAGGGCTGAGTCAACATGGCAAGAGAGTACACAGGTCTTTGTCTGAGCTTTTCATGGCTTCACTCAAATCAACACCAGATCAAGACCCTGAATGCATTTTGGAGTGACAGGACACACAAATATTTGGAGTGTAACAAATTTCCAGCAGAAAATGTTTTAGAACAATTCAAGGAAGGTATGTTTCAATCGGATTTGGGAGTTACAGCTTAGCACAAATTCAGGTGCAGCAGAGGACAGGGAAACCCAGGGTGGAGAAGTATTCATGAGCAGGGGGAATCTAGTGGGAAGCTTTTAGTCAAATTACAGCTGTATTTGCTACTTTTGTCCCAATTCAGAAGCCAGGTGATGTGCAGAATAGTTGTGAAACCTCCAAAAGAACTATAGAATAATGAGAAAATAAATGAGCCACTGAACCCTAACATAACCAGCCTGACTTGGCCATGCCCACTCAGCATCAGAAGGAAGCAGGTAGCACCAACCCCAAGACAGTGTGAAGTTACCATTGCCTGTAGAGTAAGTTTGAGACAATTTCTCCTTTCCCCTAAGAGCAGACCTCAACCTTTAAAAATGAACAAAAAAGGGGCATAGTGGATACAGCACCAGCCCTGAAGTCAGGAATAGTTTAGTTCAAATCTGGTCTCAGACTCTTAATGCTTCCTAGCTGTGTGACCCTGGGCAAGTCACTTAACCCTAATGGCCTCAACAACAACAAAAAAAATGAACAAAAAAATAGAAAGAGCTCTGACCATAGATAGCTTTTATGGAGACAGGGAAGAACAGATCCCGAGGACACTAAAGATACTATAATTCCTGATGAAGCCTCAAAAGATAATATAAGTTGTCTTCTTTTCAAAAGGCTCTCTTGGAAGAATTCAAAAAGATCTTAAAAGAGTGTCAGAAGAAAAATGGGTTAAAAATGAGAGGTTTGGAATAGAAAACATAAAAATTGAATGAAGAAAATCACTTCTTAAAGAATAGTTTTGGTGAAATGGAAAAAGAAAACAATTTGAAAAACAAAATTGGTGAAATGGAAAAAAAGCAATGGATAAAACAACTCATTTAAAAGTTCAATTAGCCAAATGCAAAAGAAAATAAAAAAAACTAACAAGAAAATAATTCATTAAAAATTAGAATTGAAAAAATATAAATAAATGACTCAATGAGACATCAAGAATCAGTCAAACAAAACCAAAAATAATGAATAAAGAAAAAGAAAAATTAAAACAACTCATCAGAAAAACAACTAATATGGAAAATAGATATGAGAGACAATCTAAGAATTATTGAACTATTAGAAAACCAGAATGAAAAAAAAGCCTAGACAAAATCAATCAAGAAATCAAGAACTGCCCTGATGTCCTATAACCAAAGGGTAAAATGGCCAATGAAAGAATGCATTGATCACCTCCTGAAAGCAACCCCAAAATGAAAACTCCAATGAATATTGTGGCTAAATTCCAGAATGATAAGATCAAGAAAAAAATACAGCAAGCAGCCATAAAGAAAAATTCAAATATCAAGGAGCCACAATCAGGATTACCCAGGATCTAGCAGCTCCCTTTTTAAAGGATCAAAGAGCCCAGAAAACAAAGGAACTTGGGCTTCAGCAAAGAATTAACTACCCAACAAATTTAAGCATTATCTTTCAAGAGAAAAGATGGGGAGTCAATGAAACAGGGAATTGAGAGTGATGAAAAGACTGGAACTTAAAAGCAAATTTGATCTTCAAATACAGAATTCAAGAGAAGCATAAAAAGGAGTAAAAGTATGTTTTTTAAAGTTTAAAATATTAACAATCTTATATGTGAAGATGATATATTAAACTCTTGAGAATTGCATCTTTATTAGAAGTATACTTAGAGGGTGTAGGAATAATTTGACTTTACTGTGATGATATAAAAAAGAAACTGGGGTGGAAAAAGGATTGAATTTGAAAAAAAGGAAGGGGAGGTAAAATGGGATAAATTATATCACAAGAAGAGGCAAAAAAAGACCTATTATAGTTGAGGAAAAGAAGGGAGGAGAATGAGCATTATGTGAACCTTAATCTCATCAGACTTGGCTCGGAGAGAGAATATTAGACATATTTAGTTTAATTTAGAAACTTTTCTTATCCTATAGGGAAGTAGGAAAAGAAAGGGGAAAGGAAAAGTGGAAGTAATGGAAGGAAGAACAGAAGTAGAAGGGGAAAGGGATAAGGAGGAAAGGCTGTAAAAAGGGAGGGCAGATTGAGGGAGGTGATAGTCAGAAGCAAAACACTGGTGAGGAGGGAAAGGAGGAAAGGAAAAAGAAAAGTATATAATGGGAAAAATAAGATGGTGGGAAATACAGAGTTAGTAATTTTAACTGTGAATGTGAATGGGATGAACTGTCCCATAAAATAGAAGTAGATAACAGACTGGATCAAAAGCCAGAATCCTATAATATGTTCTTTACAAGAAATACATTTAAAGCAGAGTGATACATACAGAGTAAAGGTAAAAGGCTAGAGCAATATCTCTTATTCTTCAATTAAGTAAAAAAAGCAGGGGTAGTGATCCTGATCTCAGATAAAGCAAAAGCAACAATAGATCTACTTAAAAGAAATAAAGAAGGAAACTCCATTTTCCTAAAGGGTACTATAGATAATGAAGTAATATCAGTACTAAACATCAATGCTCCAAGTATAGCATCTAAGTTCTTTTAAGTAAAATTAAGAGTGCTGCAATAAGAAATAGACTGCAAATTTAAATTGCTTGTTCTTCAAAACACAAAACAACTTTACAAACACAATTTATCATTATAAAAATATGGTGTAGACCCAGGTTTAAAACCAGGCTTTGAATCTTACTAGCTTTCTGATAAAAGGATGAATGCTTAACCTCTTCTAGCAAGAGTTTCTTAAGGTATAAAATGGAAATAATGATGCCTGTGATATCTCCTCAAAAGATTTTTAGGAATCAACACTAGTCCCTCAATTTTTTAATATAGGTAACTCTCAAGAAAATACCTCTGCTAAGGCAATTTGCTACCTCCCTTGCTATATAGCTTTACCTAGAACACTGAAAGGTTAAATTACTTCCTTATGTTTACCAGCTAGTAATCAGAGATAAAGATCCTAGTCTTTTTGACTTCAGGACCAACTCTATATTCACTATACCGTTTTTGGTGTAGTCAATCATGTCCAACTCTTTATGAGCAAATTTGTATTTTCTTGTCTGAGATACTTGAGTTGTTTTCTATTTCATTCTCCAAATAATTTTACAAATGAAGAAACTGAGGCAAGCAGGGTTGAGTGACTTGCTCTGGCTCACACACCTAGTAAGTATCTGAGGTAAGATTTGAATACAGGAAGATGAGTCTTTCTTACTCTAGGCTCCATACTCTAACCATTCTGTCTTCTCTAAAATAAAATATATGTACAGTATTGTGGTGATGCTCAAAAAACTAAAAAGGAAATGTTCCGCTTTGCCCCTCAAATATTAAGTTGATTCATTTCATTTAAATTTTGAAGCAGCTATTCTATCAATTTAATAAGGTTGTATAAATTTTGATAACATAAGGTAAAAGAATATAACAGCTGTACAATATGGCAATTAAACTGTGCATAGTGTTTTGTCCAGAAATAACACTGGTATGTCTGTCTGTTTCTCAAAGAGATAATAACAAAAGGAAAAAGGATCTACATATATACAATTATAGAGAGTAGCTCTTTTAATGGAGTAAAAAAAGTTGAAAATTGAGGAGATCCTCATCAATTGGAGAATGGTTGAACAAGTTGCGGTATATGAAAGTAATGGAATACTATTGTTCTATAAGAAATGATGAGCAGGTGAATGTCTGAAAGAAAAAACTGCAAAGAATTACATCAACTGATGTTGAATGAAGGGAGGTGAACCACAAAAGCATTGTATCCAGTAACAACATTGTGTGATGATCAACTATGATAGATTTAGCTCTTCTGAGCAATACAGTGTTGCAAGACAATTCCAAAAAACTCAGATGGAAAATGTTCTCCACATCTAGAGAAAGAAAAATGAAGTCTGAAATAAGCAATTTCACTTTATAAGCAAATGGGGCTTTGAAATGAGAGGTTAATAGTAAGTTTAGGGATGGATAGAATTTTTTGAGAATCTTTAGCATAGAGATAATATATAATTTGTATAAGCTAAAAAGATCACCAAGTGAAATATTATAAAGACAAGAAGAGGACTCAAAAAAAGAACTATGGAATACTAAAGTTTAGTAGGCATGGCCTAGATAAAGATTCAGTAAAAGAGACAGAAGAAGCCATCAAGGATAGGAAGAGAATCAGAAGACAGGATTAAGAAAAAAAAATATCAAGGAAAAATTGGTCATCTATAGACCAGCTTCTTAATTTGTGTTTTGAATCCCCATATAGGGTCTCATAATTGAATGGGGGGGGTCACAAATTTATGATTTTGTGTATCAGTAAATGTTTCATCTGCATACCTATTTTACATAACGTGTTTGAGTTCACACAAAAATTTTCCTGAGGAAAAGGGGTTTATAATTGGAAAAATTTTAGGAAGCCATGATCTACAGGGTAAAGATTGCAGAGATATCAATAAGGATTGGGAAGGGCATATTTAATATTATAATTAAGGGATTGTTAGCAGCTTTGAATGGAGCAGATGCAGTTGAATGATAATATTAGAAGACAAGCTGAAGAACATTAATAAGAGAGAGAAAAGTTAGAGAGAAGCTACCTACTATAATCTCGTAGATTTTGGCAAAAAACAGGAGGAAAAACAAGGAATGATATATCACAGAACGGAATAGATAAAAGTGCTACTTCATCTATTAAATTATTTATTAAGTTATCTTATTAAATGAACAAAAGATGTTACTGTTGTATTGTTGAAGTTTTCTTTGATTTTTTTTACACACATGTAAGAGATGAGGGCCTATTTGTAGACATTGGGGAAGCAGCCAGAATATAAGAAGAGAATGGGCATAAGAGAGAATAAGAATTATAGAGATTATCTCCTGGAAACACACAATTTAATGGAATGACTTATGCATGCAGTGATGTTTGCCTTAACAATGAGAATCTCTTGATGTGAGATGAATAAAGGGGGACATAGAAACAGAATGTTATCTTGGTTCTACTGTCTTGACATAGCATCAGTTCATATATGTCTCTCTAGGCCTTTCTGAAATCATCCTGATGATCATATTCCATAACATTCATTTATATTGTATATTTATACCATAACTTATTCAGCCATTCTCCAACTGATGGGCATTCACTCACGTTGCGATTCTTTGCCGCTACAAAAAGATCTGCTACAAACATTATTGCACATGTAGATACTGTTCCCTTTTTTCTTTTTTCTTTTTGTTATCTCTTTAGGATAAAGACCCAGAAGAGACACTGCTGGATCAAAGGATATGCACAGTTTTATAGACCTTTGGGTACAGCTCCAAATTGCTTTCCAGAATTGTTGGATCATTTCATAATTCCAGCAACAACGTATCAATGTCTCAGTTTTCCCATATCCCTTCCAAGATTAATTTTCACTCTTGTTATTTACTAGCGTTTTGTTTTCTTTCTCATTTTTTCCCTTTTTGATCTGACTTTGCTTGTGCAGCAAGATTATTGCATAAATATGTATACATATATTGGATTTAACATATATTTTAACATGTTTAGCATATATTGTATTACTTGCCATCTAGGGGAGAGGGTAGAGAGAAGGAGGGCAAAATTTGGAACACAATGTTTTGTAAGGGTCAATGTTGAAAAATTATCCATGTATATGTTTTGAAGATAAAAAGCTTTAATAAAAAACAAACAAAAAGAAATGAGGCCTTTATCAGAACTCTTAGATGTAACATTTTCCCCATGTTTTCTGCTTCCCTTTTAATCTTGAGTGCATTGGTTTTGTTTGTACAAAACCTTTTTAATTAACCTTTTTAATTTAATATAATCATGTAAGTATTTGATGATATAAATCAGAGAAATATTAAGTTTGCCCACCAGGATCATATAGCTATTAATTGTCTGAAGCTAAATTAAAACTCAAATAGTTTTTACCAAAGCTAATTTATATATTTAGCAATATCCCAATTTAATCTCTCTCTCTCTCTCTCTCTCTCTCTCTCTTTCTACATGTATGTATGTATGTATATATATATGCATATATATATACCTATATAACTGAATTAGAAATAAGTATAACAAAATTCATTTAAAAGAATGAAAAGTCAAATATATCAAAGGAAATAATGGAAAAAATGTAAAGGAACTTTAGCCGTATCATATCAAACTATATTATAACATAGTAATTATCAAGAATTATCTGGTACTGGATAAGATATAAAAATGTTGATCCCATATACAATTTAAAGCAGCAAATGAATAGAATTACTTTATATTGGACAAATATGAAGACAATATTTTGGGATAGAAATGTATTATGTGGGGAAAAAATTACTGGGAAAACTAAATCAATATGGCAGAAACTTGATATTAAGAGCAAACTTAATAAGAAAATTATAAGAACATAATATATATTACATCTCAGAATTATGGATAGGTAAAAACTTTACAAATAAACAAGATATAGAGAGCAAAATTAGGTTCAAGGTGCAAAATTTTATTTTAATTTAAGTTCCATACAAATCAGAGCCATAATTAGCAGAGAAATTGAAAATTCATGAAAAAAACTTTGTAAGAAGTTTCTCAGATGGAGGTCTCATATCTCAAATATATAAAGAACTTTATCAAATCTATAAGAATATGAATTGATAAATGGTCAAAGGATATTAACAGTTTTCCAATGAAAAATAAAAATGCTCTAAATCATTACTGATATGAGAAATTCAGATTAATACCATAATATCTACCAGTTAAGCTAAAATGATAGGAGAGGAAAATAACAGATATCTGAGAGGATATGGAAAAACTGGGTTACTAATTCACTGATGGTGGAATTGGGAATTGATCCAACACATTTTGAAGAACCATATACAATTATGCCCAAAGATTTGAAAAAAAAAATCTTTGATCTAGCAATCCCACTATTTCTTTCTAAAAATGCTTAGGGGAAAATGAAAACAAATACTACAAGTTCTAAAACTGATTATAGCAGTTGTCTTTATGGTGGCAAAGAAATGGAAATTGCAGGAATGTTCATTAATTGGAGAATGGCTAAACAAGTTGTAGTATATGATTGTGATGGAATACTATTTAGTATAAGAAATGGTAAGCGCAACACTTTTAGGAAAAAAACATGGAAAGACTTGCATGAAATAATGAAGAACAAAAGAAGAACTGAGAGAATATTGTATACATTTACAACAATATTGTTTTAAGAATAACTTTGAGTGAACAAGTTATTTTGTCAATTAAAAATACCCAAAATTATCATAAAGGAGATTTGAAGAAAGATGTCATGTGAATCCAGAGAAAGAACTGATATAAAAAAGTAGATACAGAATCATTTTATACATAACCATACATGCATCCCATATAGACACATATATAACATTAGACATCTCCACATCTACACATGTATACATTTGTGTGAGACATACACATATACACAAATACATGTATAT
>JAJPUD010007154.1:16615-113347 GCA_023553655.1 Myrmecobius fasciatus | reverse complement strand
ATCACTCTTTATATCCAGATCATGAACCCATTTAGATCTTATCTTGGTATGTGGTGTTAGATGTGGGTCAAGCCCTAATTTCTTCCACACTAGTTTCCAGTTTTCCCAGCAGTTTTTGTCAAATAGTGAATACTTATCCCAAAAGCTGGGGTCTTTGGGTTTATCAAAAACCAAATTGCTATAGTTATTGCCTAGTTTGTCTTGTGATTCTATCCTATTCCACTGATCGACTACTCTATTTCTTAGCCAGTACCAAATGGTTTTGATGACTGCTGCTTTATAATATAGTTTTAGATCTGGTACAGCAAGTCCACCATCTTCAGCCTTTTTTTTCATTAATCCCCTTGAAATTCTTGACCTTTTGTTTTTCCAAATGAACTTTGCTACTATTTTTTCTAGATCTGTAAGATAATTTCTTGGGAGTTTGATTGGTATGGCACTAAATAAGTAAATTAGTTTGGGTAGTATTGTCATTTTTATTATATTCGCTCGTCCTACCCATGAGCATTTTAAGTTTTTCCAATTGACTAGGTCTGATTTGATTTGTGTGGAAAGTGTTTTGTAATTTAGTTCATATAGTTCCTGACTATGCCTTGGCAGATAAATTCCCAAATATTTTATACTATCAACAGTTATTTTGAATGGAATTTCTTTTTGTATCTCTTGCTGCTGAACTTTATTGGTAATATCATAGACACTTTTTTAATGGAGAGAGAGAACAGACCTCAAATCCTGAGATTTCTAAAGGCAACTCCAGAGGAAGCCACAAAGGGAGACATGAGCTGATCCCCATTTCATAAGGCTTTCCTGGAAGATTGCATAAAGGATCTTAAAAGAGAGTTAGAAGAAAAATGGGGAAATGAGATGAGATCATTACAAGAAGGAATGGTAAAAAGGATATAATACCCTACAAAAAGAGATATGAAAAAGAGACCAATTCCCTGAAAAACAAAATTGGTGAAATGAAAAAGGAATGCAATGAACAACAAAAAAATCAATTAGTCAATTACAAAAAGAGCTAAAAAAGTAACTGAATGAAACAATACACTAAAAATTAGAATCGAACAAATGGAAGTGAATGACTCAATAAGACTTCAAGAATAAGTCAAACAAAAACAAAAAAACAATGAAAAATACAAGAAAATATACACCTCCTAGGAAAAACAACTGACCTGAAAATTAGATCTAGGAGAGACAATCTAAGAATTATTGGGGTTCCTGAAAGACATGATTAAAAAAAAATGAACCTAGACACTATCATACAGAAATCATGAAAAAAACTGTCCTGATATTTTACAATCAGAAGGTAAAATAGCCATTGAAAGAATGGACCAATCAACTCCTGAAAGAGACCCCAAAATTAAATCCCTAAGGAAAATCATGGCTAAATTTTAGAACTGTCACACCCAGGAAAAGATATTGCAAGCAACTCGAAAGAAACGATTTAAACACCAAGGAGGTATTTAATCAAGATTACCCAGGACCTAATAGCTTCCACCTAAAAGGATCGAAGGGCCTGTAATCTGCTATTCAGAAAGGCATAGGAAATGGGATTACAGCCAAGAATAAACTATCGAGCTACAATGAACATCATCTTTTAGGAAAGAAGATGAACATTCAATGACATAGGTGAATTTCATCTATTTCTAATGAAAAGACCAGATCTGAACAAAAAAATTGATTCCCAAACACATAACTCAAGAGAAACATAAAAAGGTCAAAAAGGAAAAAAAAAACTTCTGTTATGGGCATGCTTAGAGAATGCAGGTATAATTTGATTTTATTATGATAATATGAAAAAGAAACTAGAGGTAGAAAAGGAATCATATGGGAAAAACAAAAAAAGGTAAAATAAGGGAAATTATATCTCAAGAAAAGGCAAAGAAAAGCTATTATAATTGAGGAAAAGAAGGGGAGGAGATGAACATTTTGTGAATCTTATTCTCATTAGATTTGACTTTGAAAGAGAATATCAGACATATTTGGTTTCACAGAGAAACTTGTCTCACCTTATATGGGAGTGGGAGGGAAAGGGGGGAAAGAAAGGGAAAGATTAATAGAATGGAAAACAGAAGTATTAGTGGAAAGGTGTAAAAAAAGGGGGACATACTCTAAAGGGGGAAGACTGTTTGAGAGAGGTGGTCATCAAAAGCAAAATACCAGGGAGGAGGAAAGGGGGAAAAGAAAGAAAAAAAGAATAACTTAGGGTAAATAAGATGACAAGATATACTATAAAGCAGAGATCATCAAAACCATTTGGTATGGCTAAGAAATACAGTACTCACCTCCTGGAATAGGTTAGGATCACATGACAAAATAGGCAATAACTATAGCAATCTATTTTTTTTTTTGCAAATCCAAAGACCCCAGCTTTTGGAATAAGACCTCATTATTTGTCAAAAACTGCTGGGAAAATTGGAAAATAGAATGGAAGAAATTAGGGCTTGACCCATACCCAATACCACATACCAAGATAAGATTTGAATCGATTCATAATTTAGACATAAAGAGTGATATTATAAACAAATTAAACATAGATAAACCTCTCAGATCTCTAGAAAAGGAAGGAATTTGTGTCCAAAGAAGAACTGGAACTTAAAGGAACCCTAGATAGATAATTTTGATTGTATTAAGTTAAAAAGTTTTTGTACAAACAAAACTAATGCTGACAAAATCAGAAGGGAAGCAATAAATTGAGGAATAATTTTAACATTTAAGGGCTCTGATAAAGAAACTTTATTTAAAATATATGGAAAATTGACTCAAATTTATAAGAATTCAAGCCATTCTCCAATTGATAAATGGCTAAGGATATGAACAGACAATTTCAGATAAAGAAATTAAAACTATTTCTAATCATATGAGAAGGTGCTCTAAATTACTATTGATCAGAGAAATGCAAATTAAGACAACTCTGAGTACCACTACAAAGCTCTCAAATTGGCTAAGATTACAGGAAAAGGTAAAAAGAAATGTTGGAGGGGATGTGGGAAAACTGGGACACTGATACATTGTTGGTGGAACTGTGAACAGATCCAGCCATTCTGGAGAGCAATTTGGAGCTATGCTCAAAAAGTTATCAAATTGTGCATTCCCTTTGACCCATAAGTGTTTCTACTGGGCCTATATCCCAAAGAGATCTTAAAGGAGGAAAAGGGACCCACATGTGCAAAAATGTTTGTGGTAGCTCTTTTTGTGGTGGCAAGAACCTGGAAAGTGAGTGGATGTCCATTAGTTGGAGAATGGCTGAATAAATTATGGCATAAGAATGTTATGGAATATTTTTGTACTATAAGAAATGATCAGGTGGATGATTTTAGAGAGGCGTGGACATGAACTGATGCTAAGTGAAAGGAGACCACTGTACATGGAAACAACAAGATTATAGGATGATCAACTCTGATAAACATGACTCCAACAATGCTGGCATTTAGCAAGATGTAGTTTTCTTTCTTATGTCTTTTAATTAGATCTATTTTTTTTGCTTTTTGCTGAGGCAATTGGGGTTAAGTGACTTGCCCAGGGTCACACAGCGAGGGAATGTTAAGTGTCTGAGACCAGATTTGAACTCAGGTCCTCCTGACTTCAGGGCTGGTGCTCTATCCACTGTGCCACCTAGCTGCCCCCAAATTAGATCTATTTTTTTCTTTTTAATAACAACAGCTAGCTGCATATCTTTTTGTCAAACTTCTGTGTTGGCCAACTACTCTACACCAGTTATTTCCTTTTACACCCTGACAACATCCTTGGAACGTGGTCTGTACAACTAGCTTTTCCCTTTATAACAGATAAGTAAGTCTCAGAAATTAAGATACTTGCTCCAAGTCACAAAGGTAGAAAATATTCAGCTTACAATGTGGGTTCAAGTCTGAGATAAATTATGGTAGGATTCTAGGTCAAAAGCTAGAAGGGACCTCTAAGGTCAACTTTCCAATCCCTCAATTTCTACATGAGGAAGCACAGAGCCAGAGAGCTTTAAGGATTTCCCTGAAGTCTGACACACTTACCACTTTTCCATTGAGATAATTTGCTTGCATAGAAAAAAGACAAAACTCTTATTGAAAATTCTCTTTTGAAATCTTAGAAAGCTATTTATCAGTTAATCAATCATCAGGTGTTTGTTAAGCATCTACTAGTTCAAAGCACTGCACTGAGCATTGGAGATAGCATTACTAGAATTATATACTCCTGTCCCTCAAAGACTAAATACTAGACAATGAAATTACCCACAGCCAAAGAAAGAGGGAGGAATCAAGGAAGCTTTCATATAGAAGATGGAACTTCAGCTAAACTTTGAAGGGAACCAGGAAATCTAAAAGGAAAACAACTTGCCTCTAAGTTTGAGACAAACAAAGATGCAGGAGATGAATTTGAGGTATGAGAAACAGTATAAAGAACCATACTAAAATTAGAAAAATATCCAAAGCCACAAGGTGGAAATTCTAATTTTAAAAGACAAATTAGTCAGCTTAGTAATTCTGAAAATTGTTTTTTATTACTGCAAGACAATATTTACAATAACTGCAGCTCTCTTTCTTTTGCCACAATTAACCATCTGGCAAATCAAATATAATTAGGTCATCTTTCGGAAATGTGCTTCCAATCGGCAAAGCAAATACTAAGAAATGAGGAGCCAAAATTCATCATTCAATAGAATTCATTTCTAGTTCACAAACACTTCATTTTGAGCAGAACATTTATTTCTAAAACCCGTGACTTTTCTTTGGGGGGATGGGGAGATGAAAGATCCATTGCATTCTCATATACAGAAAAACCAAGAGTGAATTGTGGGCTTGCTAAAAAAGAATCGACAAGAGGATAAGCTTTAAAACTAAGTCCCTGATTCCTTCTGCATGTATGTTTTCCTGTGATGTGTGTGTATTTACATATATTGGCAATCCATCAAGGTATTACAGCAGATCGAGGACTTGGCTTAGAATCAGGAAGAAATGGCCAACCAGTCCTTTATATTTGTCGAGAAAATCTCAAAATGGGGTCACAAAGAGTCGTATTATTGAAATGACTGAACAACAGCCACCACCTACAATGTAAGAAATGCAACTCAGACCTCAATTTTCTTCCTTAAATATATGCTTTTTGATAGGTTAAGGGTGACTAGGTGATGCAATGAGCAGAACATTAGTCTTCAGATTCTAGAAGAAATGAGTTCAAAGTATTTTTAATCATTTATTAATTTTGTGTTCCTGAGCACATCATTTCACCTGTTTGTCTCAGTTTTCTCCTCTTCAAAATAAGCATAATAATAGCATTTACTTTACAATCTTTTTGTGGGAATCAAGAGACACAGGCTAAAATACTGTGTAAACTTTAGAACATTATAAAAATGCTAGCTATTCTTTCGAAAGGAGCAATATTGTTGGGGTGAGAAAAAAAGTAGGTTTTTGTCCTAGGGCCAGGAACTACCTGAACAACCACCCAATAGGTATAAGAAATTGGAGGCCCTTTTATGAGCATGGTTTTATGGGATCATTGATTTTGAAGTGTAAGGGCTCTTGTAGGTCATTTAGCCCATCCCCATTCAGATAAGAAAACTGAATCTCTGGGAAAAGTGTTAAGGTCACAGTGGTAAAAAGTATCATGAACAAGATGGCTACTGAAAATGTCTTCCCAGCTTCAATATCTATGATCTAATCATAGCAGTCACTTTGCTGCTATAAATTTCAATTTTCTCACCTTAAAAAGTAGGTGTTTAATCCCTAAATTACATATCTCTCAAATCTATGGGGAAATAACTTTTTTTTTAAATTATAAAACATGCTAGATAAATGTAAAATTTTCATAGCATTTTGCACCACTCCAAGCTCTTTTGGACACAATAAAATATGAGTCTGTAATTCACCTGAGTTTAGAAAACGCTAAATACAGACAAAATATAATGTTAGAAAGCTATGGAGTTTTATGGCCACTATCCAGAGGAGGATGGCTGCTCCAATATTTTGAGAACACTTCAAATGAGGGTCAGTTGAAGGAAGTGCTCAGTGAAGGGAATATTTCTAGTCTTCATGTACTTGGAGACTTCTCTTATCAAAGAGGAATTTGACTTGTTCCATTGGCTGCAGAGGGTAGAACAATGGGGGAAGAGGAGAGGCAAATTTTGACTTCTTGTCAAAAGATTGCCAATTTGAATCATCCCAAAGTGGAATGGGCTGCTTCAAAAGCTGATTGCTTTCTCCTCATGGTCAAAGGACCAATTTGACCGATAGGTCAAAGGAATGTAGTACACGCGAGAAGTTCAGCATGTAAAAGATTGTACTTGGAATCATGGGACCTGATTTGGGGCTACCATTCTGACCTTTATTGTCTGTGTTGCCTTGATCAAATCACTTGGATTAGTACAATCTTTCTGTGAAATAGAGACCCAGTTTCCTGCTCTGATTTTGGAGCATCGGCAGATATCTTGTCACCTTTTTCAGGCTGCTAATACCTAAGGAGGAAATTATCTGTTGATTGTCTATATAACTGGATTTGTATCCTATTGTTGTATTTTGCAAGTGAAGGAAATTGATGGTGACTACAACGTTGAGAGTTCTAAAAAGTCAGGAAAAGAAAGACTCCAAATCACCAATAATTGGAGAAATATGAATTAAAGGAATTCAGAAGTGTCAGTGAGGATTTTTGTTCAGATACGCATTAAACTAATTTTCTCCTAAGATCCCTTCCAATTGGAACCTTCTTTGATTCTATGAAGCAGGAATATATCAGAGATCCTTCTCCATTTTACAACTTGCATGGCTGGTTCCTTTTCAGTAAGGACCACAGTAATCTATGTGAAAGCATAAGAGGAAGGTACAGCAAAATAACCATAGCAAGGGGAGAGACAGAATCTCACCAGGAAGATATTAATAGAAGAATAAGGCTTTGAGAAAGAAGACATTGGGGGAACAAAGAGGAGAAGAAAGGGGAAAAAGTCAGACTGAAGAGGGAAACCTGAGCAAAGATTGTTGATTGATAGGAGAGAATCACTAGAGCACAGATAAATGTCTTTCAGGGGAAAGAAGTAGAAGAAGCCTTTTTTTTTCTAATGTCATTTAGGAAGAAGGAAATAAGAACCTGCCATTTCCTGTAAATGAAGGGTCAGCATTTTCTAAGAAATCTTGAAATGTCTTCAAATGTACCGTGGTTGTGAATCTGAAGGATGCAAAGACGTTAACCTTGGGTTTTTCCAAACAGGCTCCAATTCACTGAAACATCAGGTGAAAATAAGATGGAGAGTAGGTTTTTGACATTTCAGTGTCCATAATGCATTTATCTCCTCTGCCTTTCATGCAACCTGATATGTTCAATTTGATCCTTTTGTACTTCCCAAGAGAATCATATTTTTTTCATCCTGGCTCTTATAGAGCATTCTGCATCTCATAACTCTGACACAGAAATCAGACACCACTCCAGAGAAAATGGGGAAAAAGGGATGACACACAAAAATACAAATGAAAAATGAAAGATGGAGCTTGAGAAGTATTATTAGATACTATACAAAATCTATACATCTGAGATTTTAAGCTTATTTTAGAGCCTTCTCAAGATCTAGAATTCTGTTCTACTTTCCACTTCTCCTCCTTCCTAAAATCCTTCTTTCAGGAATTTTTGAAGTTTCTGAATCCTGATAGGGATGAATAGGGAGACAGCCTGCATTTTTGTAAATAAAGACACCTGTGCTTTATGAGATCTGGACACATATGTTTGAAGCATAAACTTTTTCTTCAGGGGACTCTTTAGAAACCCTATTATTGGGAACTGGATGATTTCGTGGTCTATAAGTTTAATGGTAACTGGCAACAGTCAAAAGGAACGAACTTTTATTTCTAACTGTCAGAACTCTAAACATCTAAGTCTGTCAAAGTGGATGGGATGGGGGAATATTACTTGGAGCTAATACATGTGTTAAACACTTTTTTATACTAATGAACCTGGATTGAAGTGACTCTGTCCCTTAGATTTCATATGGGAACACTGAAGTTGGCAAACAAATGACATTATTTTCTATAAAACTGCGTAGCTCTGACATTCTGACAATGACCTGAGTGTTTTTAGCATTTTATGGGGATATTTCCTTTTTAGAATATCAGGTGAAGGGCAGGATCCAAAAGTTATCATTAGCTACAGTACTTTCTTTTTCAGCCTACCTCACCTCACACAGAAAACTCACAATTTGGCAAGCAGTTCAATTAAACAACGTTAAGTGACTAGCCTAAGATATTGCAGCATGTTAGCAGCAGGTTTGAGACACACTCCAGACACTGGCTTGTACTTTCTCCTCTTGTATTATGCAGAGGCCAGATGGAAAGAGCTCCCTAAGTGATCCCATTCATGAGCTTGTGCCAGTAGCCTTAATGTGCCCACATTTTTATAAAACCTCTCAACTTAAAGAAGCCCAGAGTGTTCTCCATGCTTCACCTGGCACTCAATCTCTACACTGAACTTGCTTCAACCTCCAGTAGTTTGGAGAGTATTGTGCCCATCACTTAACAGCAAGAAGTCGTACTGCATTTGAGATCATAAGAATCAACTCGAATCAACATCCTAGCTGGAAAATATAGGAGCAAGGCTGGAAGGGCAACAGGGAGGTATCTATCATGGTCTCAGGAGCAAAGAAATTGGAATCACTTCTCATGAAAAAGATTCAACTCTTAGAAAGGTTTTCCTTCTAATGGTCCACTACCAAGAGAAAGGGCTCTCTTCTTCGGGATGATAGCACTTTTATTCATAGATGTTCTTTGTCTTAAAAGGATCCTGACTACCATAAATCAGAAAGCAAGACTGGTGTGGAGCTGGGCACTGGGCTTCCTGGCAGGAAGACACGGGCTGAGAATACATCAGCTCTTATTCATTATGGCAGATACTTGACTTAAACCTCAGTTTCCTCACATGTAAAATTCAGTTAGGAATAACCTTTCCCTAATATGGTTCTTTTGAGCATCAAATGAAATAATATTTGCAAAATTGTGTGAATCTTAAAGTGCAATGTTTCTACTAATAATGAAAGTAACAATCAAGGCACAGAACAAGCCAGTTCAAGACACTTTGAGCTTCAGTTTTCCCATCTGTGACAGTCACTCTCACCTCATTTATGAGGCTCAAATTAAACAGCCAATACAAAACACTTTAAATTCTTTAAAGAGCTATATTAATAGTACTTATTTAGAAATGATTTCTATATGATTGATAGATCATGAGTTAGAATAGAACCAATAATAATAGCTGATACTTATATCAGTCTTCATAATAGACAAAATGCTTGAAAACAATCATATTCTAGCTCACTTGATTGCCACAACATTCTTCTTAGACTGAAAACAAAGATCCTCTTATTCCCTTTAATAGTTCAGGTTTTCAGAGATTAAATGCCTGCTCTTTTCTTGCCCTTCATTCTCTTTGACCTCTCCGAAACATATGACACTGTGAAAGACTCTTTTTTTCCAGGGCACTCTCTCTTTTGAGGGGTAAAGTTTGTGGGAACTAATCTCACTTGCTTCTCCTTTGTAGCTCTTCTCCATCACCATTTTGGGGCCATAATCAATGCAGAGTCTCTCAACTTTGGACACAAAGCTATATCCTCTTCTCTCATCACACTTTCTCTTGGCAACTTTAATATTTTCCTTTTTTGATCCCTAATATTTGCTAATGATGGACACAATATAAAATTTTATATTAATATATATGTGTGTGAATACATAAATAATATATAAAATTGCACATGTGCATATACATATGTATTGTGTATATGCATATATATATCATTCTATGTAACCATGAAGTCAATAGAATGCAATTAAATATTTAACATTTAATGTTTAAAATGACTATACATGGATAACATTAAAGAATCTGCCATTTTACGGAGAGGGAAAGAGAAGGAGTGAAGAAGATTAAAAAAATGGAAATCAAAATCTTATCAAAGCAAATGCTTAAAACATTTATATATATACATACAGAGAGATTTGTGGACATATATAATATAACATATATGTACATATATATTATATACATAAAGTTTTTCATAAATAGATCTAAGCAAACAAAAAAAGCAAACATTTATTAAGTATCTATTATATACCTGTCAATGTGCTAAGCAGAAGGATATAAAGAAAGGCAAAAGACAGCCTTTGATTTCAGGGAACTCACGGTCTAATATGGAGAGGAGCTGACATTAAGACAACTATGTACAAACAAGATATACAGCGTAAAACTTAGAAATTATCTGTGATAGGAGACACTAAGCCTGAGGAGGCCTAGGGAAAACTTCTAGTGGAAAGGAAGACTCTGCTTGAGGCTTAAAGCATGCCCGGAGGCATCTATGAGGAGGAGAAGAAGCTCTCCAAACCCTGGGAGACATCCGGGACCGGTCTCCAAATCAGGAGATGGAGGGTCTGCTGTGAGAAACATCAAGAAAGCCAGTGTTGCTACACCCCAGAGTTGGTGAAGGGAAGAAAGCTTTAGCAGCCTGGAAGGGGAGAAGGGGCAGATTTTGAAGGGTTTTTCAAACCAAATAGAGAATTTTTTTGAAAAATTTATTCTAGAAATAATAGAGATCCAGTAGAGTTTACTGAATTGAAGAATGCCTTGGTCACATCTGCACTCTAGCTCCACAAATCTGACAGTGAGCACAGGGAGGAGAGTCAGGCTGACCACATAGAAGGCCCTTGTGGTATCCTGGTGTGAAGTGATGAAACAGGCAGGTGCAAGTGTCTGAGGAGAGACTGGATGTAAGAATTGAGTGAGAGAGAGGGCAGTGTAAGAAGTGAAACTTAGATTCTGTGTCTGGGGGACTAATGCCTCTGACATCCATGGGGAAATCAGGAATGGGAGAGAAAATGTAGGGAAGGGAAGGGAGGTGAAGAGAAGGGAAGAGAAGGTCAAGGAAAGGAAGGGAAGATCAGGGAAGGGAAGGTCAGGAACGGGAAGGGAAAGGAAAGGATAGGAAGGGAGAGGGAGGAAAGGGAAGGGAGGGAAAAGGAAGGGAAAAAAAGATTAGGAAAGGGAAGGTCAGGGAAGGGAAAGGAAAGGAAAGAAAGGGAAGGGGGGGCAGGGAAGGAAAGGGAAGGAAAAGGAAGAGAAGGGAAGGTCAGGGAAGGGAAAGAAAGGGGAAGGGAGGGGAGAAAGGGGAAGGAAGAAGGAGGGAAGGAAAGAAGTCCCAAGACATTACTTTTGAAGATATCCACTTTTAGAGAGAAAGACTTGGATGAAGATAAAACAAAACAAAACAAAACAAGCAAACAAAAAAAAAAAACATCTGATAAGGAACTTTGAGAAAGGAGGAAAAGCAGGAGAAAATAGAAACACACACACACACACACACACACACACACATGAGAATTTCAAGAACAGAATGTGATTGAGTGTCAAAGGCTACAATGTACACAGGGAGAGACTGAAGAAAATGGCAGCAGAGAGCTAGAAGGGCCTATCTGTTGGAGCAGAGGATAGAATGGGGTCCTTTGAGTACATCTGGGCAAGGAGAAGGCTCACATTATTCTGTAAGACAAGGGGAAGTTACAGAATAGTGAAAGACATGTACAAATTTAACCATGCAAAAATGCATAGACAACACAAACAAGGCAAGGGACAAGTAGTTGGAGGGACCAGGACGGGCCATTTGCAGGAACTGGCACTTGGACTGAATCCTTAGGAAATCTAGGGAATCCAAGAGGCGAAACTGCAAGCTGGTGGGCAGCAGAGAGATTGGAGATGAAGCATACTTGTGAGGAACAGCAGGTAGACCAGCGTGCTTAGACAAAAGGGTACATAAACAATAGTAATGTAGAAGAACCGTGTTCAAGGAAAAAGGGCCAAGTTTCGGATGACCTTAAAATGCTAAAAAAAAAAAAAAAAGCACATTTTACATTTCTACTAGAGCTAATATTGAACCAGCATCTTTATTGAGTAGGTGACTTTTACTGTAAGACAATAAAATCTGAAAAATCATTTTGTCCATTGTGTGAATGATTGACTTGAGTGTGAAGAAAAGAACCAAGGAGGCTAATTGGGAGATTGTTGCCAAAGTGAGGTGATGGGGACCTGAAATAAGGTGGTGACTATGTAGTGGGGAAGAGGGAATATATTATACAAGGCCTTGTGAGGATAAAAATGACAAGTGCACTGACAGATTGGCTTACATGAAGTGACTGAGAGTGATGAGCCAAGGAGGGTACCAAGACTGTAAACCTAGGGAGCTGAAAGAACCAAGTTCCCCCAATATTAATAAGGAAGTTGGGAAAGAAGATAGGGTTTGGGGAAAAAACCTAGACAACACTTTATTTTGAGGTGCCCCCTGGACATCTAGTTAAAATATATAATCTGTAACTCATGAGTTCATACTGTAGCTCAGGAGATCTCCATATGGGCTGGAAATGTTATAACTGATGTCAAGCACCAATGCCTAGCAAAGAGGAAGTACTTAATAAATGCTTTTGGATTGATTTTCCTTGGTTTCCCAATGACTCAGGGTAACTGCAGACCCAGAGTTCTTCCCTCTATACCTTTCCCATAAATATCATCAAGTAACTCTTGTCTTGGGTTCTCTTTTAAGTTAAAATATCTTCATTTCTAAAAAAAAAAATTGAACAATGAAAATGTGTATCCCTTCAAGGTGCCCATGGAAATTATACACAATCATTAACCAGTCTGGAAAAGATCAATTTCAACTTGTCACTTTAATAGGAGACATAGTGTTCCTTTTTACTGAATGAAGACAGCCATAATCATAATTATGATTCTATCTAGTTTATGAGACTAGTTTATGAGACTTAAAGGGATTCAAATATTTCACATCATTAGTTTAGGGATAATCATATAAATTCACATGTTTCTTCTAAGCAGGAGGAACAATTTTTACAATCACTTGGCTCTTTCTCATTTCACCTCTTTTCCTCTTTTCACCTGTGTGAGAGATGTCTGTATAGAATGGTATTTAAAAGTGTGGCTCAACTTTCCTTTGCTTTATTCTGATAGTGAATCATTCCCAATGACCATTTTTACCCCCACTTAAATATGTCTTGAAAGGGCAGGCTCAAATGTTCAGTGTTTTCAAAGAAAATACCAGCTCTCACATGACTACTTCCTTCACTGGATTATAAATCATAAGTAAGGAGAAATCAAAGGGAGGGGGGATGTTGGAGAATGTCTGATATGACATTATGTTCTAAAGGAACATAAAATACGCAACCAAGGACAGACAAATCCTTTGTTATTCCAAAACCACCAACAAGGCTTCCTGATTGATTTTATTGTTATTTTACCTTTCTCTAAATTCACATGAGATTACCAAAATGAATCCTGGCATTTTCTTATTAAAAACAACAAAAACTTCAATCCTTCAATTTTTCATACTTAATGAATTTCAGAAGCTATGTACATTAAAGTGAGACAGAGATACCCAGAAAGAAACAGAGACAGAGAGATAGAGAGAGCCTTATGTGAAGGAATAGATCATATTTGGAGAAGCAATTCCAATGTGGTTCTTTGATCATCTAGCAGCATATATTACAGCAGGTGGTTCAATTATACATCTAAGTCTTGCTCATCCATTTGGCAGAATTTCATTGGAATTTTTATAAACAGGATCTTTTTTTAAAAGGAGCTACTGTTTTATTTTTTAATTCTGTTTCACCTACCAAGTAGGTAGAAATCTGAAAGCTCAAGTTTGAATTCACCTTCAGAGTAAGTAATCTTGGTATTTCCCCCCAAACTTATCTGGATCATATGGGTCTTTCCAAGTTCTGGAATGCCTCCGTCATCCATAATGGGATGGGGTAGTCATAATGACATCGGATAATTTCACTTTGGGTGCTAGATTCAGAAGTGGGAGCAGGGGAAAAAAGGGGTGCAGCATCCTGGACTCAGACCCTGATTCTTCCTTAACCACATCAGTTTAGCTCTATGAGAATCAGGTTCTTTATCTGTAAAAATGAGAATTTTCAAGTCTAAAAACTAAAGACACCTCAGAGGTCACCTCAATGAATGCTTTAATTTCACAGAGAAGAAACCAGAAAAAGAAGTTGTGTTGGAGCTGCTAGAAATGGGAAAGAAGAGCCAGAATCTATATTTCAATCTTCTGTGTCCAATTCTGACACCCCAGAGATCAGATAAGATCACCTGCAATGTCCCTTTCATCCCTAACTCTATTTCTTTATTTATGATAATTCTCTATTTGTTGAAAGCATTAATTCTTCATCTGGACCTCTCAGGATATCTGCAATTTGTGGAAGTTCAGCTCAAGTACTGGGCCTTTTCCAAGTATCTATACAACCTTAATGCATCTTAGATTTATTTTGTTCATATGTTGTATATACTTATTTGTTTCTATCCATATGTGTGTGTTATTCCTATAGAAAGCAAATAACAAGAACAAGGAATATCATATTCTGTCACTGAATCTCAACTATATTATTTGCCACAGAGTAAATATTTTCTGATTCTCCCTTAATTCTAGTGACTCCTTTTGGGGATTATCTCCAATTTATGCAGAATATAGCTTGTTTGTGTGTTGTTTTCCTCTAGATTGTGAGCTCTTTGAGAAGGACTGTATTTTTGCCTTTCTTTGTCTCCCCAGTGTTTAGCATGGTGTCTGGGCCATCAGACAATCTTTATTGTCATTGGGAAATCTTTATTAACTGACTGACTAATTTATTCATTAATTTACCTAAGGATCGTCCCAGCTCAAACATTTTGTGAGTGTAGGAAATTATTGGACTTTTTTTCTTTCCTACCCAGTATTCCATCAGAAACCATTTTGCATTGAGATATCATATTTTTTCCTATAGAAATAATAACATCTAATCAAGCAAGCAAGAATCTATTAAGTCCCTGTTATGTTAGATTCTAGAAGTGGAAAGACAATAGTGAAATAAAGGCTGGTCTTTAAGAGTTGTAGATCGAACTGGAAAGATATATACATATTGCAGTATATGCCAAAGATACCAGTTTTTTCTGAGGTGATTTTAAGGCAAAGGCAGTAAATCCTAGTAGTTGTAGGAATTAGGAAGGATGCAACCCAACCCTCAAACAGGAAGGGGTGCTTGAGCCAAACCTTGACAGAAACTAGGGCAACTAAGAGGGGAAGCTGAGGAGAGAGTGAGTTCCAGGCTTGGAAGACATTCAGGAAACAAAAAAAGGAGACAACAAATGATGGTACAGTGATAAGAAAGCGAGAATATAAGGATTTGGATCTCAACTTCCAATCTTAGATTCTATGAGCAAAATGATTTGAAAAATGTGGGTCAGTGGCTCATGTTTCTAATTTATTCTTTCCACTCAAAGAGAGAAAATGAAGAATTAATTGAAGCAAAGCACATTTTCAATCACAGCATATGGAATTCACAATGGACTGGCAACATGCTGGGAAAAGGACAGCTCAAGATCTACAAAACCCATGTCCTGCCCGACCTGACATATGTTTTACAAATGGGGAACACTACCAGATAAACAAAATTCAAATAGCATCAATTGACTTCCTCAGGAGTATCTTTAAAAACATGGGATAAATCTAGGCTCAAGGGCCCTCTAGTATCATTTCATTTCTGGGAGTCCTAGACCCTCTCCCTCGTTCTAGAATTCCCACTGTCATTTCTAATACATCCAGAAGGGTCAATGTGAATGAGGGTGGCAACAATGTTATATGGAATCACCAGACAGTTTTGCCCCTTTTCCTAGCTCATACCTGAATAATAAAAAAAACATACAGTGCAAAGAGAACATGAGACAACAGCTAGCCCAAACCACCTCAGACAGTTCTACATCTGAACAATCCAAGATAGGAAGTATGGTTTTAAAAACTGTGAAGTCCACCATTGTCATTGTGTAGATGAGGAAGTGGAGCCACCAAGTAATCACTGAAGAGCCCAAAGTGATGCTGGGAGAGGACTGCTTTGTGACTCCTGACTATCACTTCTTAATTCTACCTTGTCTTGGTGATCTCCCTCAATGGAGGATTTCAAGTGGAAACTCTTCTCATACTTGTTTCTTAGAACTGGCAACTTCCCCCACTTTACAATAGACTCAGTGGTACAGGAGTCACTTGTGTGTGGTAGATTGAGCACTGGAATGAATAGTTCAGAAAACGTGGCTGCAAATCCCACCTCACTTACTTATTAGCTGTGTGACCCTGGGCAAGTCATTTAATCCTTCTGTTCCATGAAAAAACTAAAAATTACAGCAATTTAATTTCTTTAAAATTTTAAATTGAAGGGAGAAAGAAAGAGATATAAACAGACAGATTTCATAACCAACCAATTACTTTTCTCCTCCTTATCTATCTTTCTCTTTTCCTGTCTCTTGGCTCCTCCTTTTCAAACATATAGCATGCCAGTTGGTCTAGACAATTACAATATCCAGAATATGTCTAGCTAAGTGCTTAATTAGCATGGGTGAGGGAAGGTGAAGACAGAATGCACAGTGGCCATAAAAACCCTGCCCTCCCTGAGACCCATTCTCTTCTGACCTCCCCTAATCTATATGTTCTTCTTCCATATGTTTTTCAGAACCTTTCTTGTTAAATCGTGAATTTTCTTTTCATCCTCTCCTGCTTACGCTCTATCATTTAGCCCAGCTTTCTCTAGAAGATACTAACATATTTTGACACTTTCCCCAGTGTCCACCATTCCTTCTTCAATGACTCTGAGGCACAAGGACAGGGGAAGAGCTCACATACTTCTTGTTCTGGCTCCATCATTCATTTTGTCCTTTACAGTTAACTCCATCTCCTCCAGATCTTTGTTATCACCATCTCTGAACCTCCAGATAACTTTCCCTTCTCCACAATAAATTTCAAACTATAATCTCTGTTTCGTCCCATCGCACACTGTAGTTTTTTTGAATTTCCTACCTTTCCATTTCTTCCACATCCTCAACTCCCAAGAGAAAGACCAACGTCATACACTAGAAAGACGTGATTCCCTAGTGAAGATTTTAGGTGCAAATTCTCTTTCTGTCAATTGCAACTTTCAGCAAGTCATGGGACCTCCTCATGGTGACCTCACTGAGTTTCCTTCCTTATAAAATGAAAGGGATTGGGCTGGGTGCACTTGGAGGGCTTTTTCTTTCTTTAGATCTATGAGATTTTGGCTTTGGTTTCCAGTACAGCTTTTGGAAGCCCCTTCCCCTTCCTGCATGTTCCTCCTGTACCAAAATTCGGTTTTAGCTCAGTCCTTAACCCCCAAGAAGATTTCACTTCAAATGGGAATATAAGTATCTTAACCTCAGCCAAGATCAAAGCAGAAATCAGCAACTGAGTGAACAGACAGGGGGTCAAAAGGTTTAAAGCCTTAAAATAAATGAAAGGGAATAAACCCTAAAAGGTGCTTCAGGGCAATATCAAAGAATACGGCAAAAATCAGAAAAAAATGACAAAAATCATCAGGATGAAGAGGTTTTCATAACTTTGGGATAGAGGAGACAAGGAATAAATGGAACCAGGCTGGAAACTACACAGGGAGAAGCAGGTTGCCATTTTCTTGAGCTGCACTTGTCCTGTACCCCCTCTTAGCAGTGAATGGGGAGTCTCTCACCCCCTAGAAGAAAGTATCCTCTCGATGACAAGAAATCACTGAATTGTCCTGTCCTTTCCCTTCCAAAGAGAAAAGCTTGATGATTTCCACCCTTATCTACATTTCCCTCTCCCTTTTCCCACTCCTCACACACAGACCTGTTTCCCCCAAAGTCGAAGGAACTTACATGAACAGACAAAAATTTCTAAAGGCAGGAGTATGGTCTAGATGCCATCAAAAAGGCTCCAGACGCTCACTACCCATCCTCATTTTTTCACTACAGGACAGACACTGAAAGAAAGTATCCTAGTTTTCAAGGAATATGATTTACTTCTTAACAGTAATGTGCATAGGAAACTTTCAGTCTGTCACACAGAATAAAGTCCTTCATTTCATATTCCAAAAGGAGCAGAAGCCATAAAAAAGGCCTGAGAGAGCAGAGAGTCCAGCTCAGCCTTAATTGTGTGGGCCAAGCATTCTGTCTAATGGAGCTCTTAATCATAGATATTTATTCAGTGCTTACTGTGTGCCATGCCTAATTATTAATAAAGCTAGTTCAACTCCTCTCCCCTTCTTCCCATCTCTCCCCTTCCCCTCCTCTCTTCTTCTGTCTCCCTCTCTTTCCCTCTCTTCCTCTTCTTTCCCCTTCTCTTTTCTTCCCTCCTCTCTGTTCTTTCCCCCTTCTCTTCCTCTTCTCTCCTCTCCCTCTCACTTTTCCCCCCTCCCTTCCCCTCCTCCCCTCTTCTCCTTTCTTTTCCTTTCCTTCTCTTCCTTTCTCTCTTCTCCTCCCTTCCCTTCCTCTTTTCTCCCCCTCTCTTTTCTTCCCTCCTCTTCGCTCCTTGCCCTGTCTCCTCCCCCCCCCTCCTCTTCTCCTTTCTCTTTCTCTCCTCTCCTTCTCTCCTCTCCTCTTCTTTCCTGTCCCCCTCTCTTTTTTTTTCTTTTTCCTTTTGGAAATTGTATCAACTTTTCTCCTTCCTTTCCCCCACCTTCCTCTCTTAGATAGTAAGTAATCCAATTCTCACAATTATCATACTGCACGAGAAAAATCACATCAAAAGGGGAAAAGTGAGAACAAAACAAGCAAACAATAACAAAAAGGGGAAAATACTATGTTGTGATCCACATTCAGTCCCCATATTCCTCTTTCTGTATTCAGATGACTCCATCAATAAGTGACTACTATTAATCCAAATATTATTAACACCAGGGTATAGCGAAGAATTGCCCCTGCCTTATATGAAATTTCCAATCTGCCTAAGGGATCAGAAATAACCAATATAAATGAAACTTTTATGTATTAAATACTCTCATAGTGAATATTAACCCATTAGGAGTTCATAGCAGGGTCCAAGATCCTGGAGCTTAGAACAGGGGGAAAATCTTTGAAATCATTCTCTTTAGCTCACATTTTACAGAAGAAGGAACTGAGGCAGATGGTGATTTCAAGTGAGTGGCCCACTAACATTTTGATAGGAAAAGACCTTCAAATCAATTCCAGTAGTTCTGATTATAAATCCCAAGCTCTTTTCTCTATCATTGCCATTCCAAGTTCGGAAACAGTTTGTAGCACTTGTGAGGGACATTGAACTACAAGTGAAAGGATTTCATAAGCAGAGGCAAAGGAAGAGGTTATTCTAAGCAAGCTGGAAGGTGCAGTGGATGGGCACACAACCAACATTCTCTGCAACAGTGCGTGAGCTTGGCCAACTTTTGAAGCAATAGCTACACGGTAGGTGGTTCAGAAATACTTGTGGTTTTAGAATATAAGTAAAATGAGGGACAGAATTTTGCATGTGTGTGCACACACAAATACACATATGTATATAGACACATGTATAAATATATTTGTGTGTATATATATATATATATATATATATATATATGGACATATGCGTTTATACATAATGAGCCTGTACGTATAGTTAGAGATTGCTGATTCTTCATTACAAAATGTATAATTTCCACCAGCTGTCTTTCCCTTGATGAGATATAAGCAGCATGCAACAAATTCAAAAAGCTCAGAGCTCACTTCATGTCAAATAATCAATCAGTTTAATTTCAAGACCATGAGATCTTTCTTTAGAAACCAGTTTGTCAGGATATTTCATGAAAACCTCCTGAACAAGTTGCTATGAGCCAGACCGGCCATTGACTACTAAATCTTAGGTGACAAGATGGCCCTCAAGTTAGTTGGAGGCAAAACAAATGACCTTTTGTGGACATGGAGCAGAAGTTCTTAGACTGAGTCTTCACAAAGAGTATCATTTGTTAATATTAAGGAATACTTTCTCAAAGTAACATTTATCCTTAAGTTTTCTTACCAGGACATTGACCCACTGATAGTTGAACAAAAGGCACATTAATGGTCATCTTGGGGAGCTCATCTGTGAGAACCTGATGTTCAAACATCATTTTCCACGTCACATTCACAGCTTGAAGTCTCTTGGGAAAATGATGTCAACCCTTCCCATCCCAGGTCTGTATCTGCATTGTGCCTAAAGTCAATCAACTGAGGCTGTCTATTCAGAAGCCCTAAGTTCCAGATGTTAATATTTGTGGCAAATTGAATCCACTGAATAAAATAATAGAACCATTTCTTACACTCTATTTTGTATACAGAAAATTAAAATTTTGTCTGTACTCTATTGTCCAGATTGAAAGAAAAGCCTGGGGACAAGACATTCCAAGTTGGCCTCTTCTACTTTTATGCCAGTTCATTTCTGAAACCCAAATGAAATACAGCAATTTAGCCCAGCTTAGGTTGGATTGTAAATGGCCTCTTTTCATTGGGAGATTTTTTTAAGGATTTGACTGTCATGGCTGTTTTTGTTTACATTTTTATTAGTATGTTTCTTTGTATAATGGATTTCATACTTTATAAATAATAGAGCTGAGTTGCCATTGGGTATGGTAGATGATGTGATTTTTAAAAATCCCTATTGTATTAGGAATCTTCCCTCTTTTCTTTCTTTATTAATCTTACCAGCTATATATGAAGGAAATAAAGTGTTTACCACAAGGGAGATGAATGATGAATGAACACAGATACAAATTCAAAGTGAAAATTAACAAAATGGGGGCCACCAAGGGTGAGAAAGTGGGGTTGCCAAAAGGGTCAAAATGATCCATAATAGAGTGCTGTTTCCCTGTTTTTAAACTGGACTTTTAATATCTGTGAGATGACACTAGAAGATTAGGAATGCTAGAGAAACTCACTAGCTGGTCTAAAAAAGCCACAACAGGACTGAACTGCAAACTGTTGAAGGCTGCAAGTAGGCTGCTTGGTGGCCCAATGGATAGAGAAATGGGTCTAGAATCAGGGAGACTCATCTTCAAGTCCAGACATTTACTGACTGTGGCACTCTCTTCAATTCACTTCACCTTGTATGCCTCAGTTTCTCACCTATAAAATGAGTTGCACGAGGGAATGGCAAACCACTTCAGTATCTCTGCTAATAAAACCCCAGATGGGATCAGGAAAAGATGGACATGAATTAAAACATGACTGAACAACAAGAAAACTAAACATTAGTGGGAAATGAGACTAAAAAAGAAAAAAAAATGATGATTCTACATCTATGCCACTTTACATATCAGAGAAATCAGAGAGATTGGCAGAGGTTGACAGCCTTCAGAAAAAAAAAAAGACATCATCCTTTGGACTATAAATAAGTTTGAAGATTGAATTGGGAGCTTGAGGATCTGAATTCGAATCTCTTATCACCTGTTTGATAATGAAGTTATTTCCATTTCCTGCTCTAAGTTTCCCCATCTGCACACTAAGGCTTGTCATGGTGGGGTGAGCTAAGTGCTCTCTGAGAATCTTTTTCAAGGTTCTTATCTATGTTATTGAGTCAATCACCTTTTATCATTCTTTTCTTTTTATTTCTTTTAAATAGGAAATAATTGTAAGAGTTTGTACAGAAAGAAAAAATGGGGAACAAAATAGGAGGAATAAAATGGTTTCTCTTGCTTTTAGCAATAATCTCTGTCTAAACTTCCTCAGTAGAGTTCCCAATATCTGCTCAGTCAGGTAGTGATCTACCTCGAACTTTACCAGCTGGTAACTTTTTTTTTAATTTTCTCCTCTGTAATAACTGCCTGGAGGATGTATTCTCAGGGACTACCTTCATAGGAAGGAGTTTATTCCTACAATCTGCTGGGAAATGCTCCTCTTCCTAGAAATATGAGCTTATTCCTATGCCATATAAGTTCTTTGCCTTGCCATGTTGTGTGTGTGTGTGGTTTTTTTGTTTTGTTTTTTGTTTTGTTTTTTTTGTTGTTGTTGTTCTCTTCATGACCTGGTAATTGAAAGCTGGACCTTTCTGAGATTGTATTCTTCCAGGACCTTACTCCATCATTAATTCACCATGCTCCAGCATCTTTTTTTCTTTCCCACTTCAAAAACTGCTTACAAAGATGATTAACTTGATTCAATTCCTGATTTCAATTTTAGCAAGATTATACTTTTCCCACTTACATATAAAAATAATTTTTAACATTTTTTTTAAATTTTGAGTTTAAAATGTTTCTCTTTGTCTCCCTTTTCCCCTCCTTCCTGAAATCACAAGCAGATTTATATGGCTTATATATGTTCAATCGTAAAAGAAAATTATCAGAAGGAAAACACAGTTAAAAAGAAAAAGAAGAAAATTTACAGTAGTATGCTCCAATATGTATTCAGACTTCATTAGTTCTTTCTCTGAAGACAGATAGAATGTTTCATCATGAATCTTGTGGAATTGTCTTGGATTGTTGTATTGATGAGAATAGTCATCATTCACAGTTAATCATTGCACATTATTGTTGTTACTGTGTATAATATTATTGTTATTCTGCTCGCTTCATTCTGTATCAGTTCATAAAAGTCTATCCAGGCTTTTCCCGAAATCATCCTGGTGATCACTTGTTATCATAAAATAATATTCCATCAAATCAAATGTAACTACTTTTGCCATTCCACAACTGATGGACTTCCTTTTATTTCCAAATCTTTGCAACCACAAAAAGAATTGCTATTTTGTACAAATATGTCCTTTTCTCTTTTTTATTTTGCCCTCTTTGGGATACGGACTCCACATGTTATTGCTAGATCAAAGGGTATACACTGGATTGTAGCCTTTGGATATAGTTCCAATTTGTTATCTAGAATGGCAGGATCAGTTCACAACTCCACCAAAAGCTCATTAGGGTACAAATTCTTCCATATTCCACCAAAAATTCATTATTTTCTTTTTCTGTCATATGAGCCTATCTGAAAAGTGTGAAATGGTACTTCAGAATTGTTTTAGTCTGCATTTCTCTAATCAATGGTGACAGAGCATTTTTTATAAAACTATAGATAGCTTTGATTTCTTCACCTGGAAACTGCCTGTTTATATCCTTTGACTATTTACCAATTGGAAATGACTTGCAGTCTTATAAATTAGATTCATTTTTCTATGTATTTGAGAAATGAAGCTTTTATCAAAAATACGTGCTATAAAAATTGTTTCCTAGCTTTCTGCTTTCCTTTTCATCTTGCTTTCATTTTCTGAAAAAAAAATCAAATATGATGTTAAAAGGGTATAGGGATTACTAAGAGCCAGGTCATTTACCTCACTACGATTGATACACTGGCATTTTGGTAGAATCACACTGAAAGATCAGATAATATTACAGATACAATATGCTTAAAGTCAACAATTCATTTAACCTTTTTATGGATAACAAGATAATATTCTTATTGAAAAAGTAAACTGATGTGAGCAGAGAGACATTGTCATTAAGGAGAGTTAGAACTGGTTCAATGAACAGAAGCAAAGAGCAGTCATAGATGGGTGGTATCCAGTGAAATGCTTAAGAAACCACTGCATATTCATTGACTCTTTCACATTGTCATCAATAACCTCCTTGAGACAAGCTTCTCCAATTTGCAGGTTGTTCAGATAGGGGAGAGATAACTGGGGTGTTGGATGACAGTCATGATCCAGAAATATCTCAACAAGTCATCAGAGTGATGAAGAAAACCTAATAAATTTTCATAAAATAGGGGAAAACGCAGTCTTCCACCTTTGTTCAAAAAGTGAACTGCACAAGCAGAGAGAGGGTTGCTTAACAACAGTTCCTGAAGAAAGAATATGAGGGATTTAGTGCAATGTAAGTTCAAAGTGAGTGACAGAGTAAGATTCCCCCCTCCCCAAACAAAACAAAACAAAACAAAATGCCGATATAAGTGCATTATTAAAAGCTAAATGCAATATAAAAAGCTAATATTAAAAGCTAATTAAAATTAATGGGCTACTTAAATGCATAGGATAAAAAAGAGTAGATAATATCCCTGAAAGAGCAGCCTACACTAGACAATAACTAGAATACTGTATTCTGTAATGCTGTGTGTGTGTGTGTGTGTGTGTGTGTGTGTGTGTGTACCTGAGAGTACCTCTGTGAGTAACATTAGGAATTAAAGACTATGCCATAACAAAGGTCTCACAATCTGTGGTCCTTTGATTAGATTGGTAAGGTTCCAGATGAATATATTTTAATCAGACCTCATTGGATCCATTCTATTTTTGATAAATACTTTAACATCTCTCTATTTTAACCCATAGTCCAAAAGTCCAAATCCCATTTTGGAAGCCATCTTCTTAGCTGGCCATTAACTTTCACAAATCTGTCTTTTCTGTTGAAATTCTTGCTTTTAACTGAGAGCAAAAATGAAAATATCAGTCAAACCTGTAATGTGTTCATTTTCTTGACTGAGAATTGCTAATCTTTAGTAATACGTTCTAGATTTCATAAATAAATAAATATATAAACATATACATATACATATATATACTGACTTTCCGGGCTTCATTTATGTTCCAATTATTTTTAACAGGAAGTCTTCTCCAACTCCTCTTAATTCCAATACCTTCCTTCTCATCATTATTTTCTATTTATCTTCTTTATAGTTTGCTTTGTGTATATTCGCTGGTATATTATCTTTGCCAATTATTTTTGTAAGCTCCTTGAGGTCAGGGACTTTTTTGTTTGTTTCTTTGTTTCTTTTACCTCTTTCTGTATTCCTAGTGCTTAGCAAAGGGCTGGAAAAATAGTAGGCATTTAATAAATGCAGAATGATTGAGATATCATTAATTAAATACCATTGAAATATCATGAATCACCATAATTAGAGACAAGTAATTGGGTTTCAGGGATCTTGAAAGTTTCTCCATGATGTTTGAATACAAGTCTTAAGAAGATAGTAGACAGCCATCACTTATTATTGTCAGCTGCCAAAAAAAATCATTCCCTTAGGAGCCATCAGGTGGAACTCATAAAATTATTGCTAATTATTTGGGGTTTTTTGCTTTGTTTTTTTCTGATCCTCACTGTGTTCTCTCACTCCAGAAGTCATACCTGCACATACATATTAATTATATCTTAGAAAAAAAGATATGCTTTCTCTTTTGACCCTTTTACTTTACTTTTTTCAAGTAAAGTGTCTTTTCTCACTGACAAGTTTAACTTTCAATATTGTCACCCACACACAACTTATATGATTCTTATTTCCCTCATCAATATCCCATCGTTATTGGTCCGAATTGTTGTAGGAACTTTTGGTTCCTCAAGGAAAGTCTTACATGAACTGATGCAGAATGAAGTGAATAGAACCAGGAGAACATCATAAGAACAATATTGTATAATGACCTTCTGTGAAGGACTTAACTATTCTCAGCAATACCATGATCCAAGACAATTCTGAAAAACTTATTATGAAAAATAGTATCTACTTCAAGAGAAAGAACTAATGGAGTCTAAAGGAAGATTGAAGCATATTTATTAACTTTATTTTTCAGTTTTGTTTTATTTTTTTGGGAGGGGAGGGAACCTTTGTTTTCTTTCTAAGCATGACTAATATGGGAATAAGTTCTGCATGACTGCATGCCTGCAGTCTACATCAAATTAAGGGGAGGGAAAGGAAATAAGGAGAAAATTTGAAAGTCCAAAATTAAAGGTAAAAACAAACAAATGTTAAAAATTGTTTTATAGATAATTGGGGAAAATAAAATATTTACAACACCTACCCCTAGGAAAAAAATCCTCTTCTTTTAGACATGTTTGAGTCTTCAGGACTTCATCTGAGGTTTTCTTGGCAAAGATACTGGAATAGTTTGCCATTTTCTTCTCCAGCTGATTTTTCAGTTGAGAAACCGAGGCAAATGGGGTTAAGTGACTTGGACAGTATCACACAGCTAGCAAGCAATTGAGGCCAGAATTGAAATTAAGAAAATAAGACTTCCTGACTACAGGATCAGCACTCTATGAACCATGGTGCTCAGTGGCTGCCCCCTTGGTTTCTTAGGCATTATATAAAAGGAGGAAAAAATTAGAAAGACCTCCTAGCAATTAAAGCTACCCCTAAGGGGAGAATGGGCTCTTAAAGTAGCTGTGTGCTTAAGTCTTAATTACCTTCTATATAGGACTGGGATGCTGACCTTTAGGTCCCGGCCAGTTCTAAGCTGGTTCAGCCCCTCAAGGGGTCTTCCAGGCAGAATATGTTGGAATCAGTTCAAACCTGCCTTGAAAAGTTGATTGCTAAATTTCCAGGATGAGCATTTAAACTTCTGAAATTAGCAAATGTTACAAATCAGGGCTAGATTTTTATTCTTGATTATTTATACTTAATAAAGTGATGAATAAAATGTTAAGAAACTAGATTATTCATAAAAGTGTGTCAATACATAATTTTTGAAGATTTGATTGCTAAAATCTGCCATCACAACCTTATCTTCAAATAAAAGATGGATAACTATCATTTATATTTTTCAGGACATCCTGTTTATACTTTTTGTGGAATATCTTTTACTTTAATATTAATATTATATTTAGTTCATGAAATACACAATATATCTTTCTTTATTATTGTGAATAATTAATATTATATAGATTATGAATTATTTGTAGTATAAAAGTTTAAAAGAATACTTCTGAGACAGTTTTTTATTAATTTGTTTTTTTTTGATGGGGAAATCCTTTAATGACTTGTTACAACCTCCCAAGATTGATCTACTTAAGTCATTAATTTTATGGGATGTGAGCATTGACAAGTCATATATATATATATATATATATATATATATATATATATATATATATTTACTTATATATATATACATATATGTGTGTATGTATATATATGTATATGCATATATGCATATATATACATATAAGTTCATCACTATTTCATTTAGATCATCTCTCTCCTTTTTGTAAGCATGTAGCTGGATACAATATGTAATGGGTACAAATGACCTTCTTGATTTCTTTTGTGCTTCCTGTGATCTTGAGTAAATAATTTTCCAGGGGCAGATTGGATTACATGACACCAAAGTCCCTTCCAACTCTGAAATGCTGTATCTCTGTGCATTCCCTGTTGGGCACTTTTTCTCTTCGTGGATTTTTATTCATCTTATGTACTGCCTTCAGTTACCTCCTCTATATATTCCTCTCTCTCTCTCTCTCTCTCTCTCTCTCTCTCTCTCTCTCTCTCTCTATATATATATATATATATATATATATATATATACTTAGGGGACTGGGTGAGTGACCTCTACCATTCTTTCCAGCATTATCTCTCTCTCTGTCTCTGTCTCTCTCTCTGTCTCTCTTCCTCTCTCTGTCTCTCTCTATCTCTCTGTCCCCCTGTCTCTCTGTCTCTGTCTCTCACTCTCTGTCTTTCTTTTCTCTCTCTCTTTCTCTTTCTCTCTCCCCCTCTCCCTCTCTCTTTCTCCCTCTATCTCTCCCTCTTTCTCCATCTTTATCTGTCTCTGTCACTTACTCTGTCTCTCTTTCTCTCCCTTTTCCTCTTTCTGTCCCTGTCTTTCTATCTCTTTTCCTCTCTCTCTCTGTCCCTGTCTTTCTCTCTCTTTTCCTCTCTCTCTCTGTCTCTGTCTTTCTCCCTATCTTACTTTGCCTCTCTCTGTCTCTGTCTCTATCTCTGTCTCTCTCTCCCTCTTTCTCTCTCTCTCTGTGTTTCACTCTCTCTCTTTTTCTCTTTCTCCCTCTGTATTTCTCTGTCTCTATCTTTGTCTCTGACTATTTCTGTCTCTCTCTTTCTCTGTCTCCATCTCTGTCTGTCTCTCTTTCTGTCTCTCTCTCACTCTCTGTCTCTCTTTCCTTCTCTTTTTCATTTTCTCATAATGCTTGCCAACTAGTTCACCAATTACAAGGTCAAGGACTATGTCTTATGTTGTCTTGTAGCCCCAATAACCAGAAATGTATACATGTTCATACATGTTCATGGATGATAATGAAATGATGCTTCTCTTTCAATAACTTCAGGATTTTACTATCATCTTGCCTGTGGACCCCATAGCTTATTTGACAACCTGCAGTATGGCCTTCCTTTATTTTACTTTTTTTTTCTCCAAGCTGGGGAGAGGTTGCCTGGTCCTACATGGGTCCATAGACCATTTATCCAGCACTAGAAATGATAACTCTTTAAGTCTGTTAAGCAAGTCTTCAAGAAAGCAGTCTACTGAAATCTTTTTTCTTTCCCCAGAAACAAAGGTGACAGCATGGCACAATGAAAAGAAGATGAACTCCAAAGTCCAAGGACTGCCACTGAATCCAGGCCATTTCACTCATCCTCATCTCCATCTTGTCACTGGGTCCAACTGGCCTGGAGATGAAAGTGAGACTGCAGACTTTGCCCCACCATCCCTCACTTAAATCCAGTTCACTGGCATAGGATGGCATCACCTTCTGAAGCCATGGTCCCCTTTGAGAACAAAGGACTAACAATAATAATAATGCTCATTTTTGAGTTGAGGAAATTGAGGCATGAGTTGCCCAGAGTCACAAAAGTAATGCCTAAGGAGAGATTTGAATTTAAATATTCCTGATCCCAGATCCAGGACTCTACCTATTATGCAATCTAGTCACTGATGATTTATAAAATGCATTAAATCACTATATAGACAACATACTGAATATAATTGAATTATTATTTGGTGGAAAAGGACCTTTTTAATTTTTGACAATAGAACTGCAGCTATAAAAAAAATAAAGAGGCTGTACTGAATATGTACTGACCCTAGTATTTCAGCAGAATTTGGAATTGATTCCATGCTGGTGATTTATGTTTTTATCCTTTTTATTTTCATAGTGAAACTACAATCTTAATATTTCAGCAAACTGAATATTTTAGGCAGTTGAATAGCATTTTAATCATTTCAATAAAATTATCAATCACCTGCTCCATGTACACACAAGATACTATTCCTAGGATAAGGAGGACAAAATTGCACAACAAACAATCCTTATTTCCAGAAACTTAGCACAATTACACAAATGGGAACAATATGGGAATACCTATAATTCAAGTTAGAAAGTGATGGTATACAGAGAAAAAGGCAGAGTGATTGGTGATGCTCAAGAAAAGAAAGATGATTCCTACCTGAGATAACATAACATAAATAAAGCCTGAGATGGAAAAGGGGGAGGATGAGAATTGGCATTTATAAGACATTTAAACGGCACTTAGAGTTTGGAAGTACTTGACATACAATCTTGATTCTCATGTCAGTCTTTGAGGTAGGGGACACAGGTTTTATTACCCTCATTCTACAGATGAAAAAGCCAAGTCTCGGAAAAAAGACATAATTTGCTTATGGTCCCATTAAGTATTAGAAATGAGACCTGAACCCAGATGTCTTCCAGTGCAGAGTCAGTGTTCTTTCCCTATTTTATTGTCTAACTGCACAGTAAGGGAGGTGAGACCTGAAGTGAACCTTGAAGTGGGAAAAGCTTCTCAACTTGAGGGAGGAGATCACAGATGAGTTAAAGATTTGGATAGAGCCCAGTACTTTCAGTGATGCTGTGGGAGCCAGATTTTATATTAGTTTAAATGTGAAATTAAGAAGTTTTATTTGTTTTGATTGGGCAGTGGAGAGATATTGAACATCCTTTATTGAAATGTAACTGTATTCTGGATGCCTCTATGCCTCAGAATAGCAAAGCCTTTCTTTGCTTGAGCCAGACAACTCCAAGAGTTGGAAATTTCCTGAAAATGGAAACGATGGAACTGACTAATCAATTCAAATGAAATGATTGGTTTCTTGGCCCATATCACCAGAGTCTATTTACAAGTAGGAAAAATAGAATAGTGAGCTTGAGTCCTTGTAAGAAAGAAATACTTTGGTCTTTAGTATCCAGTTAATTCAACAGAAGATGAGTGGCTAAGATATTATTATGGTCTTACCTCTGCTACATAGTCTTATCTTCTAATGAATTCCCAGGGAATGAGTCCCCACCTCCCTGGAGAAAAGCTTTGTGCAATAACAATGGCCGATCAGTTCATCCTCTAGCTGGGATGTAGACCAACGTTGCCAAGATTTGCACACAAGATACTCACTTCTAGTGAGGTAGTACCACAGCCAAAACATACAAAAGGACAGAGACAGGTTCTAGTATCCCTTCTGACATTTACCACTTGCCCACTTTATGGGACTACCTCCCTCCCTGAGGCTCAGATATCTCATCTGAAAAATGAGGTGATTGAAAAGTCCTGGCTCCTTTCTAGCTTCATATTCACTATCCTATATAAACAGAGTAAGGAAATCCTGAATGGTGATTTGGACAAAGAGAAACTAAGGAATTGATCCTGGAGGCAAGCAGGTAGAAAGCACTGAAAGAAATCAGTTTCGCTCCATGATCCCACTTTCTGGAGAAGTGGTTCAGTTTGAAATCCAAATTATAACAAACTTTGGAGACCCTTCCCTCTGTAGAGGTATCAAGCAGTCTCACCTTGTCATGCCCTATCAGAAATCCCAGTCAGGTCCCTAAGGTTACATTTTCCCTATAAAATCTACTTAGGGGTCATCCCATGGATGCTGCCCTTCTTTGGGTCAGTCTGCCACAGCATTCTGCCTTTTGGTGTCTTTCTTCTTACCCTTCCCCCATGCTACATGGTACCTCTCCTAATTCCATGATGCTTCCCAATCCTTCACCTCCTTACAGCTAGCTACCTCTTTTGGGATGCTATATCCCTTTCAGGAAAACCCCGCTCTATGCTCTCCCACTCTTTTTCATATTTACTATTCCTGGTGTCTATTTTATCCCTTCCTTTTGTCTATAATCCCTTCTCCTAAGTAAACCCACCTTTTGCCAAAGAAAATGACCATTATGAATACTTCACATGACCAAACACCAACTTTTAGTGCCTGCCATTATCTGGGGTCTACATCATCTAAATCATGTTGATCCTCAAATCACACCAAGGAAACCTGTGTTCAGATCCCAGCTCTGGAACTTCCTCTATGTGTAGTCTTGGAAAAGTCATTTCATCATTTTTAGCTTCATGCTTTTCATCTACAAATGGGCTTTTGAGGGCAGACAGTAAGTAGGTTAAAGTGCATGGCTTCTGAGATCCCTTCCAGTTCTAGTGTTAGTGGGAAAGTGGACAAGAGAACTGAAGTCAAATCCATCCTCTGTGACAACTCTGGAAAAATCACTTCACCCTTGGTTGCCTCAGTTTCATCAACTGAAAAGGGGAGATAATAGCACCTACCTGTAAGGGTTGAGGTTTGGTTCAAATATTATTAGATATTTGAATATTTGAAACAAAATTTTATTTGTTTCAAAGGACTTTGGGAGATAACATCTGCAAAGCAGTTTGCTATACTTAAAGTACAATATAAATGTTCCTGGCTGCAGTGACTAATAATAATTAACTTTAACACAAAGAACACATTTGTTTTGAGATTTGATTCCATCTCCTTTGTAGAGAGAGGATATAAATAGTTGTTGATGTGATATCACCCTCAGGAAGAGGGGAGCTCCTAAAGGACAGAGATTGTTTTGATGGCTTTTTACATCCTACTTCCTGGTCCATAGTAAATTCTGAATAAATGATTCTTCTCTGCGATGTGTACTTCCTAAATCAGTTTATTGTTAAAAAGTGTAAGGAAGCTAGTTTATCCAGACTATTCTGTTTTTGTAATATAATAGAGAGCAAAACTCCTACATAGCCCTAAGAAAATGAGTCAATGACATTTAATCCATTCCCTGTGTCCAAGTCCTCTCTGAAGACTTAACTGTTCACTATCTCCAAGTCATCCTTGTGCATTAGTCAACCTCTAGGACCTCACTACCTAGGTCTCAGTAACCCCCCTCCCCCCAGGAAGATTGATCACTTAGCACCTTCAAGCAATTCAGACTACTTAGATAAAAATTCACACTTTTTATCTTCCCAACTCTTCCCAGATGCTTCTTCTTTCCCCATGGCTTATAGAATCTCTTGTTCCTCTAAAACATGTTGCAAAAAATCATCATTAGATTTTGCCGGTGGATTGGAAACTGAGTGGATGCCCATCAGTTGGAGAATGGCTGAATAAGTTATGGTATATGAATGTTATAGAATATTATTGTTCTGTAAGAAACGACCAGCAGGACGATTTCAGAGAGGCCTGGAGAGACTTGCATGAACTGATGCTGAGTGAAATGAGCAGAACCAGGAGATCATTGTACACAGCAACAACAATACTATATGATGATCAATTCTGATGGACATGGCTCTCTGCAACAATGAGGTGATTCAAACCAGTTCTAATTATTCAGTGATGAAGAAAGTCATATACATCCAGAGAGAGGCCTGTGGGAACGGAGTGGGGACCACACCATTTTAATGCTTTCTATGACTATTTGCTTACATTTTGTTTTCCTTCTCAGGTTTTTTTTTCTTTTCTTTTCTCTTTCTAGATGTGATTTTTCTTGTGCAGTAGGATAATTGTATATATATATATGTATATATATATATATATATATATATATATTGGATTTGTCATATAATTTAACATATTTAGCATGTATTAGATTACCAGTCATCTAGGGGTAGGGTTGGGGGGAAGGAGGGGAAAAATTTGGAACAAAAAAAATTTTTTTGGAAAGGTCAATGTAGAAAAATCACTTATATGTTCTGTAAATTAAAAGCTTTAACTTAAAAAAAAAGATTTTGCTGGTGGCCTTTTCTTGTCAATAAAGATACCTTTCAGCAGGAGAATGCCTGATTGTTATTTTTTCACATTTTTTGTGCCTCATCTTCACTCTCCCAAACCACATGGACTGACCTCATCACTTGATAGACTTTGATTGATTAGATCTGAACCACAACCAGGATTCTAGCTTTGTCTCTGCTACTTCACTAGTTTTGAAATCTTGGACAAGGGCCATCAAAATCTTGTGCCTCATTTTCCTCCTCTGTTGTCTGGGTATTATAATGCGTACTTTTGTCATCTCATACCAGTTTTGAGTGGCGAATAACCCAGTATATGATAAAGTACTTTGCAAGCTATCAAGTATTAGCCAGCTGTGAGGATTACAGTCTTGATTCTGCTAGGACCTTCTATCTCTTTCACTTGAATTCTGAGACAGACAGCATGGTCCAAGGAGGAGGCGGGGGCCTGCTGAGCTTGGTGTTCCATAGCTAAAGGTTCCAGTGAGGCGGAAAAGACTCATCATTTCTGGCTCCGACTCCAAAATCCTTTCTTCTCTTAGCTGTCAGTACCTAGTAGGGTTTAAGGAGGCTCTCATCCCTTACACAGTCCAAGAGTCCCAATTTCAGAGTACAGGCTCCCCATGGGAAGTCTTGTTGATTGCACTTTTCAATAGTGTAGTCCTGTGGATGTTTGGCTGCTTTCCAGTGTCTAGAAAATGCTCATAGTCAGTGCATTCAAATTAGATATTACTTTGATCAGACTGCCATGGAGCAAAATAAAAGGTTCCCTTCATGCTCTATTGTGCAACAAAACAAATCAGGAGCAAAACAAAATTTCCTTTAAAAAATAGACAGCAAAAGATCAGAACTTGAAAGGTAGATCCTAAAGCTTATATACTAAAGGGCATAGAGTGAGGCTGGGAAATCTTTCCAAAGAACAAAGAACGGGGGTGTTTCTGTAAACAAATAATTGAACCCCCATACCTATTGTAATCCCAAAATGGAGATTATTACAATGAACTTAGAAGTTGATCATTAGCATCAAATATTATTCTAAGACTGCTTCCTTCTTTTGTCCCATGATAGCTGGACAGCCAGAGAGCTACATCTTCAGGAAATTGAGAAAAGTCTCCAGTGTTTTGGATAGGAAACCTTATACAAAAGTCATGGAAGAAAATGGAAGAGTCACAATGATGGGCAGATTTGAATAGGTTGAGAACTGGGCCATTGTGGGGGGAGTGGGCAATTCAGATAATTGACATCAGGGATTCAATGGGTTTTGTTCTTATTTCTCCCTTTGCATGGTTTTTGTCCGTTCTCTGAAAGGACCGAAATGACATCACTATGGTAGCATCCATTTAACAGTGTGCCTGACTATGGCTGCTCAAACAAAATGAGCCACAGGACAGATACAAATAGTCCCTATGAACAATCCCTTTGTCTGCACTTAGAGGATTACCAATCATGAACCCAGTCTGAGTCAGCACTGGAGCTCTGAGCATACTGACATCCTGTTCCCCCCCCACACACACATATACATACATACACAAAATATGCATGTCTCCCGCACAGAGAAAAGGACCCAAGAAGTCCGAAACTTGCCCATGAAATATCAAATCTGATGGTTGCATCCTCCATGTGACGTGTAGAACTGGGCTCAACGTTTTAGGGAGTATTAGAAAAGAGGGTCCTGTCCCATAAAATGTAAGCCGTGGCCCAGAGGCTAGACCATTGATCTTGGAGTCAAGAAATCCAGAGATGAAATCTAACCTGAGTTGTTTCCCAGTCTGTGTCTCAGCTTCCTGCTCTATAAAATGAGTATAATAATGGCACCTTTGCAGAGCAGGTCTTAATGTTGAGGTTGGGAAGGGGGATCCCAGAAATTTGGGGTCCCAGACTGCTGTCACAGGTGTCTCAAAAGGATTTGCAGGCTTGAATTCATTTCCTAGTCAAGGGGTAAAGTTTATTTGTAATTGTAATGTCATTATAGGCAGACTAAGGTCCACAAGAGATTAGCAAAAAGCCAGGAGCAAAAGGATAAATTTATAGGAAAAGAGAGACTGGGAGCTTCATGATATTTATTTGCCAATTTTATGGCTTACAAGTAGGTTTGAGGAGTGATCTCAGGATTTTAGTTATCACTGACCAACAGATTATATCTGCTAATTTTGTGGCTTTGGCACAGGTTTGAGGAGTGGTCATTCCAGGAAATTGGTCATGACTGATTATCTGTCTGAGGTCAATAATGTTTGTAGGACTGTTCTAAGACCAGGAGACTTTGAAATCATTGACAGACAGATTGTTAGAGCAAGGTCAGAGGGCTTCAGGATCACTAATATATCTTCCCTAAAATCTAAGGAAAGAAATATCATTCTTTACAATCATTGACAGACAAGAGCACTCTTAAATCAATAGAGCTTCAGAGTCATTGCTGTCTCTTCTCCATCATTAACATGCCATATGTTAGCATGTTATTAGCAATTATTATTATTATACTATATAAATATCATTACAGTTATATAGTTCTGCTATATATTGTTCTACTATATAAATGTTATTTATAAATACTATTAGTATGGCAGTAATAGCTGTTATTTTCTTGTCCACTCTCCAAGAGGACAAAGACAACATGACATGCAAGTGAATTGGATTTAAGTGAGGGAGGACTGGCAAGATCACCTTCCTCACTTTCCCCTCCAGAACTGGGGCCAATGGCCAGATCTAGATCAGGACGACTGGAGATGACTTGGATGCACTAGGAGACCTAGACCTTTTTAACTTAATCTTCAACAAGTCTCAGTTTGTCTGAGGCAACACCCATTCTGTGATCAAGGCTAAGGAATAATTTAGGCAATAGAAGCAGTAATAATAGCAGTAGGAAGAAGAGGAAAAGAAGGAGAAAGAAGAGAAGAATGAGGAGAAGGAAAAGAAGGGAGGAAGAATGGGGGAAGAGAAGATGGAGGAGTGGTCCTTGATGTGAATTGACTGTCTTTCCACATCAGGAAGAAACTCATCTGACTACTTCAGATATAACCAAATCCCAAATTGTCAGGTTTGTAGAGTGATTATGAGAATGGAATTCTTCATCAACCTCCACTACCTATCCCCCAATCTGTGTGGATTTTTAAATCACCTTTGAGATATTGATTAGTGTATCTTTAGACAGGTCTGGGATCTGGTCTGCTGATCACCCCTCCCTCAGAACTCTGTTATTTCCTTTGTAGAAGACCTGTTTAATGATGAAGATATTTGCTAAGTTCATTTCAGGACTAAGCCCACTATCAGGTTCTCTCTCTCTCTCCCATAGTGCCTTCCCTCCAAAGGCACCTTTCCCCTTCCTCTAGCTAACTCTGGTTAGTCTGTGCCAGTCAATGATATAGCCACAGCCTCATGGCATATTCTTTGAATGGATTCTTCCAAATTTCTTTCCTTTCTAACTTTAAGCTCTTTCATATTTGCCCCTTATTTCTGTCTATAACCTCTTTTCTTAAATAAAACTTCCTCTTCTCAAAGAGAAAGGCCATGGTGAATCTGGCCATTGTTTATTTTGAACTAGATATTACTATAGGACTTCATCCATGGTTGTAGTGATAGTGTTATTAATGTCAGGGAATACTAGGGGAACAACAGATTTTGGATAACAGGGTGAAATTGACTGAGAGCCTAAAGGACTGATAAAATTATAATATTCCCTGAGGCAAGCAGGGCAGGGCATGGATGGGGATCAGCTCTGATTTATAATCCTAACACTGTGGAGGTCTTGGGAAATCCCATTTTACTGTATCCAATCAGAAAGCCAAGTTATGATATCAAACCCCTGAGATTAAATTTCCCCAATAAATCTGCTGCTCCAGGCCCATTCTGCCTTCAGGTGTCTTTATTCTCCCCCTTCACCTCTATTCCTAGAGGCAGCTTTCTCCTTGTCAAACTTAATTCTTTTAAAGTGCTAAACTCCTCTACCAATTTAGCTGGCTAGTAAAAGGCTACTCCCACCTCATGGTGAATTCCCTTTCTCCTGCCTAATGGAGAGTTCCCCTAGGGAACTTGTCTTTTCCCTTGGCAATTGATAAAACCTCTTCCCTTGCTAACTACATGCTCTTGTGGTGCTATTTCATATTTTACCTCTTTCGTCTATAATTCTTCTCATAAATATAAGTACCTTATGACAAAGAGAACAACATTGGAAATTCTTCTCAAGTGCCTTGAATCTTGTGCTTCATATTTTAAACTAGAAATGGTGACCTCAACCTCATGGTTTGGGGGTGAACCTCATCATTGTCTCAAATTCTCTGGCTTGGCTAGCTCGTGGTGGGTTAGGGAATGGTTCATTCTTTGTACCTGTATTCTCAGTACCCAGAATAGTTCTTAGCACATAGAAAGGGCTTAATAAATACTTGCTGATTGATTGATTTCCTCATCTATGACAGTTGTTATTGTTTCTGCTTCTCATGGTCACCCTGAGGTGGGCTAAGGAATGGAAAATAGAAAGCACTTGGTAAAACGTGATCTTATAAATGGGAGTGATGCTGATGGCAGGACTGGTGGTCTCAGCAGTGGTGATGATGCTTCCCATGTCCCATTAGAGCTGCCAAGCCTAGACACCCAATAAACTGGTTCCTCAGCCTCCTATCCCACATTTTCTGGTCCTCACATACATTATACCTCCTAAGCTCACCACTATTCCTCGTGGCCAAATCAAAATGTTTATTCCTATAATGTCAGATTCGGAGTATCTGGGCACTCTTTTACTTTCTTTCTCTTCAATGGATCATGGTCCACAATTCATTTTTGCTCTAAGACCATAGTCCTCCCTAAGCCCTAAGACCAACTAAATACAGCATTGACATACCCAAAGACCAGAGAAGGTGTCTGGAAAGTTTCTTCCAACATGGTCTAATACTTCCTAGCCGTGTGACCTTAAGCAAGTCACCTAATACCTCAGTTTCCTTAGTCATTTAACTAAGAATAATATCTACCTCACAGAGGGGTTTTGAGGACTAAATAATATGTGCAAAGTGTTTAACAAACATTCAAGTGTTTATATTAGCTATTACTGTTATTGTAATTAGCCTTAGTTTATACCTAGACAATTCTAGAAAATATTAGCAATGAGAGCAAGATTCATGAATTCTGCAAAAACACCAAAAACTGATTGTCAAAAGGGGGCTGCTGAAAGGCTTTGTTACTCTCTATACAGAGCTATTCCTCTTAATCAATGTTATCACACTAGACAATGCCTTACTGAAGACTTATGAGTAGATTAAGAGGAAATATATAACAAAGAAAATATATAAGGAACAAAAGGAGTATTATAGTCAAGAGGGAATATGGAGGATTGGAGAATTCTCTGAAGCAGTCTTAATGATTCCACCAGAATAAATTCAAATGATCAAACCACAACACATTCACTAATTACCTACTATAAGGGCCACTGGATTGCACAACAGATAGAGCTCTGGATCTAGAGTCAGGAATACTCATCTTCCTGTGTTCAAATTTGGCCTTAGACACTTATTGTGTGACCTTGACACTATAAAATGTAATTGTGTTTGCTTCATGTCCTCACCTATAAAATGAGCTGAAGAAATAAATGGCAAACCACTCCAGTGCTTTTGCCAAGAAAAACTCAACTGGGGGTCACAAAGAATCAGAACCAACAAAAAATAACTGAACAATAAGTTGAAGATGACACTATTGGGCTCACAGTATTTAGTCAAGATGTAGTCTTTGTGCTTATAAAGCTTGTGGTCTAATGAGATTATATATTATATATTATATATTTTCTATATACATATAATATGGTGTTAGGGTTTTATCCTATGAGTTCATGTAGAATCACAAGGTAAGAACTGTGTCATCACTCCTTACATATTTGTGTCTACATCAACTGACAGGAAGAGAACTTACTCATCATATAGAAAAAATACCTAAAATGAATGAGAAATAATGACAAAAGGTTGATCGGGATGATTGCTAGCTGATGGAATCAGGAAGGATGGCATGAAAGATGGAGCTTTTGTTGTTCAGAAAAACAAACCCCAAAATCTAAAATAGTTTTAGAAATTTGTTGTCATTCAACAAAGGAAAACAAGCTGGAAAGGAGGTGTGACTCTTCTAATACAGACTCTGAAAGGTTTGCAATACAAATGATGTCAATAAGGGAACCCAAATATGAATCATTAGAAAAGTTCCCAAGAGGGCAACCTGAAAGCAAGGTAGATTGAGACAGATATAAGGAAACTTCAATAAAATTTGGATGAAGTCAAAATGAGCTTGGGTGGAATCTTCAATCAGTAAATACACTGAATAGCATATTTGAAACTGGAAAATCTTAATGGTGTGGAAGTGTGGCCTAAATAGACTAAAATGACAATTCAGAATTATAAATGGAAAATAACGGAGGAATTGTGGGAGGCTGCATTTAGGTGCCTCAGGCAACAAAGTGCCAGGCTGGAGCCACAAAGTTATGGGTCCAAATGTGGCATCAGACTCTTAGTAGATATGTGACCCTGAGTAAATTATCTAACCTCTATTTGACTTAATTAGTGGGAAAGGAAATGACAAACTACCCCAATGTCTGAATTAAGAAAACTTGATAGACAATGTGATCAAAGGAGTCACAAAGATTTGGACATGACTGAACAACTCAACAATAACAACAACCATGTGGCTTAATATATAGAAAATCGGCCTTAAATCCAAGTTCAAATCTTGTTTTTGACTCAAACTGGCTATACGATTTTTTAATATAATCTTATACATAAACTCCCACCATCCTTCCTAAAATCTTATACAGTGCAACTCTCCACTGCCTCCTCCCTTCCTTTTTGTACATAGATCAAGCATTTGTGGCAAGTTAATATCTCCATATTAACAATCAGTCAAGTCTGGTCTTTCATCAATTTCTCAATTTACTTAAATGTGAACCCAATTTATTTTACATGTCCAAAAAAATAAAATGAGAACGTGTCAAATAAAATGAGAACGTGTTAGCAAACGTTAGGTTTGCTAACAATTAGGCTCTAAGTAAGCACAGGGTTGCCCTGAGCTACATGAAATTACTCTAACAAAGCCTGAATTAGTTCTTAGTTGTCACAGCTTCCTTGTGGGGGTTCATGCAGCCCTGAAACAATTCCAATCTTTAACTTGGAGCTCTTAAAATATATAATTCAAGTTCAAGATATTTTGTGGATCTGCATCCTCTTTAAATCATAATTCATGAATCTCCAGTGGTAAGTGTACTTTTTTTAGAAATAAAGTTTAGTAATTCTTTTTGTTTTTTATAGCCTAAATTTCCTCCTACAACCTGCTCTAACCCTCTTAGAAAGTCACAAAGAATCACCTACTATGAAAAAAGAGAAGAAATCAAAATACCATAATGAAAACATACATTGTACTTCCCTCTCGTGTGCTGCTCCACCTTCCCCTGCAGAGTCATGAGAGAGATGCCTTCTCATATCTCTTCTTTAGAGAAAGGATTATTCCTTGTATTTTTGCAGCATTCATTTTTAAAATTATTATTTTTGTAGTTGTTCTTTGTCTCCATTTACATCACTGAAGTTATTGTATATTGTTTTCTTGGGTGTGCTTACTTCACTGGGCTTCTACTCATGAAAGACTTTCCAGGTGTCAGTGCAGTCATCAAATCAATCATTTCTTATAGTCAAGTCTATTCCATTAGGTTCATGTATGAGCATTTGCTGAGGTATTACCCAATTCACAGGCTTCCATTTTGTTTTCATTTCTCTGTTATCACAAAATTTGCCACTATGAAAATTTGGATTAATTTCAAAAAATAAAATTCACAAAAAATAATTATTTATTTTGTATTTACATCCATAGTACCTATCCCTATACTCAATCTACAATGACGGTTTAATAAATGCATCCTTGAAAATACCTTGATTTTGTTAAAAAGGAAAACTGAAATCTGTGGGATTCATATTATACTGAATCAAGCAGTTTTATTTATTTATTATTATCAACTGAACGAATTATCAACCAAAACTAAAATTGTGCTTTGGTAAGGAGGCCAGACCATTTGAATAAGATCTGTTAGATACTAAAAATTGCTACAGCTTGGAACAGAATTACTGAGAGTTGTATAAGAGTCATGTTGAGTAGCTATGATCAGAATTCTTCATTTAATCCTGAGGGAAAAAAAAACAAGTCATTCAGTTCTCCAAATTTAACTAACTCACTCAAAGAAATCTTTTATCAAGTGGGCAAAATAAAGGACACCAATCTCTTTTCTGTAGGAAGTAGCAAAAAGCCAGGTAACAAATTGCTTTAGGAGGATCATAACTTCTACCTCAATAGTTTTTTTTTTTTCAAATACAAATGCATCACAAGTGAAGTGACCTTTTTGATATGTCTTAAATCAACATGGCAACCCATTAGCGTGGCCACATCCATCTGTCCCTCCTTCTGTTTATTTGCATGATATAGTAGTGTCACTCTGAACAGATTTCAGTGCAATTTAACAAAAATACTTGAAGCAAATTTAGCGATGGTCCTGAAACAAGTGCATATTTTTAAGAGCAGTCAGTTTTCTATAGACATCCTAAGAGTGAGGAGATAACTAAAGTTTTTTTTTCAGCCCCTTCCCAGTTCTTTCCACTGAATTCTATTCCATTCTTTGAATTTCCAATTTAACAGACTAGATCCTTGACCTCCCAACTATCACTCCTGATCTGGTCTTTACACTATTATTATAGTCAAATCTAGCTTTCCCATATGGCATGTTCATTATGTTTCAAGACTGAAAAGATTCCCACAGTGGCTTTCTCTGTTGATTTCATTGAACCCAAGGGACTTATCCTGGCATTCAAAGCCCTTCACAATCCATCTGCCTAGTATCCTACCCATGTGCAAATCCCCCACACCCAAAGAACATGACTTCCCTTTGGATCAAACCCATGACCTATATTTGGATTTAGTATGCTTTCTCCCTTTGGATTTGGTTAATATCTGACCTTTTCCAAACAAGCCTGGTTCAATCCTGCCTCTACAACTCACTCATGTAATTCATGCACATGGACTTTCTTTTGTCTCCAAAATTCTACCACCTTCTAACTCTATCTTGAGGTAGAATTTTCTTTTAGAAAGTACAACATGTCAACTTCCTCCTCATATTTGTCTATTCTTCATGGAACCTTTAAATCTCTGGATTATATATCATGACACTGAATCACTTAGTAATGCATTTTTTTCAATTGCTAATAAGATTGCTCTACTTTAGAGGGCAGGAGCTATGTCATGTGAACAAAAAGTCCAAGACACCTAATTTCTGGGTAATTAATCATTTTATTAATTATGCTTAGCAAACTAATAATAAAAGACTTTTTCTTGTAAACCAAAGATGAATTTAGGAGGTCTCTGAATGCTTAAAATGTCTTTGGAAAAGACCACCTGAGGGTGGAAATAAACTCTGGTTGACTAACAATCAATGAAGAGGTAGACATATTAATGAAGATATGGCAGGAGGGTGGAGGGAAATCTTCAGCTCACCCTACAGAGACCATGATCTAATTAAGAAACTCAACCACCTCCAACAATCTGAGCAAATTCACTCAGATCTCAGTGGTTACTTTTCCCCATCAGCTAGGTCACCCCCAAACTCCACTAAAAGGTGTCAAAGTTAGATAGGGGCTTATTTCCTATGGACAACCTCTCATTTAGACTGAATTGTTTACAAACTCTCCTACTTAGGTAGAAATCCTACCCAAGATCAAAAAGTGATGCTTTCTTCAGGTCTAGGAAGATTTTAAGAAATGGCAAAAAGCTTTCAGAGGAGGGCACCAAAGAGTGTGTGTGAGATTGTGTCTGTTAAAAAAAAATTTCTGGAAAGTTTGAGGATGCTTATCTTGGAGAAGTGAATAACACCCTAGGGATTTAATGGTTGGATTCACATAGAACTTTCAGTGGATACATAATTAGTCGGTTTGTTCCAAGAGGTCCAAAGGGCAAAACTGTGAGCAAGGAGAATTATTGGTGATCTTTGGAACTCCAAGAAGTCTAACAGCATACCGATGTTGGGGTCACAATACAGTGTGGTTAGCTGTGATCGATCTGTCCCATTCAAGGAAAAGACTCTCCCACAGGTGATGCACAAATGATCCCTTGGAAATTTGGAATGGAGATATATCTAGATTTGTAGATCACATGTTTCCTTTGCGCTAGGACGATTCTGCTTTGATCATTGAGGTCAGTTTATTCTTTGATGTGAGCATGTCATAATGGGTATTCCTCTATCAGTCAGCATCTCCCATTCTCAAAATTGATACTAATTTTTTTTTCCGACAGACTTTCAGAATGTCCTTGTACTTCTTCTGACTCTTGTGTGAGTGCTTGCCTTGTGCCAGGTGTCTGTAAAATAGTCTTTAGGTAGATGCACTTTGGACATTTGGGCTACATGAGCAACCCATCAGAGCTGTTGGCAGTAGCATTTGAATGCTGGGAAGTTCAGCTCAAGCAAGAACTTCAATGTCTGCTACTTTGACTTACCAGGTGCCCTTCAAAGGCAATTCAAATGGCAGTGATTCAGTTTTCTGGCATAGAGCTGGTCGACTGTCCTGGTTTTACAGGCATATGACAATGACCTCAGCACAATGGCTCTGTAGACCTTCAGTTTGGTAGAGAGCCTAATTATTCTTCTCTCCTAGACTTTCCCTCAGAGCCTCCCAACCACTGAACTAGCTCTAGCAAAATGTGCATCAACCACATTATCTATGCTTACAACCATGGAAAGTATACTGCAAAAGTTAGGGAACTTTTCTACAGCATTTACTATCTCTCCATTAGCTATAACCAATGGCTCCATGTACAGATGGTACGTTCTGGTTGGTGGAGAACCTCTGTTTTCTTGGTATTGATTGCCAGGCCAAAATTGTCACAAGCAGCAGAGAATCAATCCATACTTTATTGAATCTAAGCCTCAGAAGGTACATTGAGAATGCACAATCATCTGTGACCAAAAAGTCACATACTAAGTCTCCTTCACTTTAGTTTTGGCTTGTAGCCTTTTCAACTTAAATAGCTTACCATCAGCATGGTAATAATTATAAAAATAATTTTATTTTTGTCCCCTTTGAAGGTGCTTGACAAGATTGTGAGAAATATCATGCTAAAAAGCATGGGAGAAAGCAGCACCCAGCCCTGTTTTCCTCCACTGGTGACTGGAAAAGCATGAAAAAAACATTTTTTTTTTTGCTGAGACAATTGGGATTAAGTGGGTTAAGCCCAGGGTCACACAGTGAAGAAGGGTTAAGTGTCTCAGACTAGATTTGAAACTCAAGTCCTCCTGACTTCAGGGCTGGTGCTCTATCCACTGGGCCACCTACCTGCCTACAAAAAAATTATTCTTTATCCAGAATCTATGCAGCCATGGTCTCTATAAAATAGTCTTTAGGTAGATGTACTTCGGGCATTTGGGCTACATAAGCAACCCATCAGAGCTGTCAGCAGTAGGAATTGAATGCTGGGAAGTTTAGCTCAAGCATGAAACTGGTGTATAATATCAATGAACTTCTTCAGGCAATGCAGTTTCCCCATGATCTTCCACAAGACCTCACAATTGACAGTATCAAAGGCCTTAGTCAGGTTGATGAATGAACTCTTTCATTCTCCTGGCTTTTATCCTGGAGTTCTCAGGCAGCAAACATCATACTGACCATTCTTTTTTACTTTCTAAAGTCACACTGGCACCTGAACAGGTAAAGGTAAAGGATCTAGGTCTAGGTAAAGGATCAGCTAATAAAGCTGGTAAAGACTAAAAGAACAAATCCCCTGTGATTGTCACAGGACAAGTTCCTTCCTTTTTCTTTATAGAGATGAACAATCAAGGGACACTTGATCCTCTCTTGCCATATAATGTTCATCATTTGTATGAGCAGTGGACCCTCTGCCTTGTAAATCTCTGCTGGGATGGAATCAGCCCTAGATACTTTGCCATCCAACAGGAGTCTAATGCCATTCCAAACTTTATCTTCAGTTGGAAGTTCAGCTCCAGAGGAATTGAGCTCAACTCGTGCCATGCCGTATGGTCAGTGGCTTTAGCATTTGTTAATGAGGGTCTGTTAAAAAGGCTATGGAAGTGTTCAGTCTATCTCTCCAGGATAATGCCCTTGTTCCTAAGCAGGGTAGCTCCATCCGAGCTAGGTATTTGAGAATCACCAAAGGTCATTGGCTTATGAATAGTCTTCAGAGCATTGTACAAGCACTTGGGATTGTGGCTATTGGCACAAAATTGAATCTCATTTGCTTTTTTATGGAGTGAAAGAAATTTCATCTCTCTTTGCACTTTTTTTGTTTGTTTTGGGTTTTTTTAAGCTTTTTATTTTCAAAACATGTGCACAGTTTTCAGCAGTCACACTTGCAAAACCTTGTGCTCCAAATTTGTTTCTCCCTCCCTTCCCCTTACCTCAACCCCTAGATAGCAAGTAATCCAATATATGCTAAACACATGCAATTCTTCTATACATATTTCCACAATTATCATGCTGCACAAGAAAAATCAGATCAAAAAGAAAAAAAATGAGAAAGTAAAATACATTGCTCGCACTTTTTGAATGCTACCTTTTAGAGATAGATGAATTGTCCTGCTGCAGACTTTGTAAAGTTCTCATTTTTCATTTAGCAACTTCTGAATTTCTTTATCATTTTCTTCAAACCAATCCTAATGCTTGTGAATGTCCTGGCCCATATGAACAAATGTGGTGCTGTACACGAAGTTTTTGATAACTGACTGCTCCTTTTCTGCTCCATTGTTTCTAACTCTGCACTGATTAAACTGTTTATTCTCAAAAAAGCATATAATGTCTTGACATGGAGTCTCCTGATAACCATCTTGCTGGAGAGCCACCAGTACTCTGTGATACACATTACCTAATCACTCTTGTTTTATGTCTGAATTTTCTTATAATGACATAGCCTATTAAATGCCAGTACTTGCTCAATGTTTTGTTGTGTTTAGGTAAAGAGAAGATAGTGTTGGTGATGAGAAGGGCATGAGATGCGCTATCTTCAGATAGAAGGCAACTATTGCTTGCTGTTTCCATTTCTTTTCTTCCACAGAGTTGCAAAGGGGGTAAGTTGCAATTGAAGAATTTATTTCAAGGAAAATATTCCAAACAATTGGAGTTTTCCAAAAGGAGGACTGGCTTTGTCAGCATAAAATGAGTTTCTCTTTACTAAGAGTCTTTGAATGTAGAGTGGATGACCATTTGCAATAAATATCATAGAAGGGAATTCTTGGTCAAGTAAATCTTGGACATAGTCTCTATGATGCCTTCCAATATGAAAATCATGGCCTTCTGGAAAGTTCTATTAATCATGTAATAGTATTAAACTTGAAAGGGTACAGAACTATGAATTACAAGATGCCCATTTTGTCTTTGTAGACTTAGTCCTTTCATTTATAAAGTGAAGATGATATGTGTGCTACTCACTAGCACTATGTACATGTATTCTTCCCAATAAACATAAACTCCTTGAGGTCAAGGAGAAAGGTCTTGTGCTTATAAAGTATTTGGATAAATGAATATTCAATTGTAATCATTTTTCAGATAGAGTTAATAAACTATCCCAAAGCTTAAGTAAAGAATTAATGCAAATTTTGTTTTGTTTTGTTTTTGAGAAGGGGAAAGGGAGAGAGAAAGGAAGAGAGGGAGACAGAGAGACAGAAAGAAACAGAGGGGAGGGGGAAGAGAGAGAGAAGGAAGGAAGGAGTAAGAGGGTGAGAGATAGAGACAGAGAGAAAGAAATGGAGGGAGGGAGGGAGGGATGAGGAGGGAGAAAAAGAAAGGGAGAGAGTCAGAGACAGACAGAGAGGGATAAAGGGAAGAGAGAAGGAGGGAAGGAAGATCATGGCATTAATAATTCTACATTTCAATGAAATCTGAAGTTCCCCTGGCTTAAACTACTATGCTCCTATAAAAAGTTTTAATTCCATTATTCTCAAGCCATTACTTTTTCCTCCCAGGAATTATTTGCATAAAATTAAGAAGAAAATAGTATATGTTCATCCTCACTCCCATCTTCACTTTCTTCAACCATTTATAAATTTTCCCTCTCCAGGGCTGATAAGGAAGAACATTTTACAGGTCATTCGAGTCAGAGTTTGGAAATGATAAATAATTGGAGCTTTTTTTTTTAATGAGTCAGGTTATAATTGAGACTGAAAAATACAGTTCTATTACATCAATGGAAAACAAACACACTTATGATCTGCTTTTTGGTTTTATCATCCTATTTAAACTGTTTTAGTAATTTGCTCTTTAATTTCCATGCTACGCACATTTTTCCCATGTTGTAAAATATGGCAGTAGTTATGTTCTTACAGCAGAATGTTGTGTATCTTCTATTCTGGTCCGTAGTTCTTAAGTGGTAAATGAAATTTGGAAGCAGTTGATAGATTGTCACAGTCAAAGTTTTAGCTAAAGTCCATGTCATTCCTGGGCTTGAAATTCTATCAGATGTGCCAGTAACTAAAACTGGGAAGCAGAATCTCAATACCCTTATCACAACAAGAAGTCACTTTTCATCTTATCTCCAGTGGGCATTGGTGTGAGATGTTCACAGAAATTTCAGAAAAATATTACTCTAATATAATTATAGAATCTTAGAGCTTGAGAGATCTAAAAATTATAGGGCCATATAGATGAAACACTACCATTTTAAAATGGAAAATATTACAGCCCACATGGTTTGCATAGCAAATTGATGATGACAAAGGTAGTGAATAAAAGAGATAGGATCTGAATCCATCTTCCCAGACTTGAAATAAGTAAGCTTTCTTTTCAATATGTTGTCACACATATTCCATCACCGTTCCTATAAGAATCTATCCAATTTGTTTTTGAATAATGAACTTTCAAGTCTTTAGACATCAGAGTATCATTTGTGGAGTAAGAAGTACTAGATTAAATTGATTGGAAGGCCACTTTCAGTTCAATAGTTCTGAAATCAACAGCTCAAAGTCCATTTGCAGAAGACTGTTTATATTGGTGTAAAGTCAACACTCAGTACCCTGACTTTGCATGAGGGCAGAGTTGGCAAGAACTTGGAGAAGAGAAATATTTACCATCTGTTATCCAGCTTTAATAAAGGGCATACATGATTGCCAAAGATCTTCCCAATCCTGAAAAGAAAGGAAGACTAGGGAAAAAAGCTGATATGTCAAGAAGCCACCACCTCGCTCATATTCTTACCCTCAGATTGTCCTAAAAGACACTTTGAAAAATTTCCCCTTGGGTGAGATCAATTCATTCACTCTGTATGTTGTCTGCTGTATTCTCATGTGTACATCTGCTCTGATTTCTGTATGCTGTTGGCTCAGACACATATTCTTTGTTGAACCAGCATTTGGTGGGATGAGAATCAAGCCTTTGAGAGAGAGAGAGAGAGAGAGAGAGAGAGAGAGAGAGAGAGAGAGAGAGATCTTCAAGCAGTCCTTCATTAAGGGAAACTGATCAGAAGCTCCTCACCTTGAAACTAAACATTATTTATCTTAGACTAATGATATTTGAAGGGTAGATAGACATAATTCTAGCCTGTTAACCTTTCTCTGAGATGAGAAGAGTGACCAGTCCCTCACCCCAATCTTTTGCCTTCTCTCTAGGCAGAAATCAATATATTCTTCAAAGAAGGGTGGTTGAGGGGGTCTAGAAATCTATTCATGTCTCTGCAAATCAAATTTAGCAGACTCATGTGGATTCATATAACCGACATGGACAAAATACTAATATAGTTTGAAGGAAGAGAAGGGTTTCAGACATTAGAAGGGGGAATATCCTAAAATAAGCAACATCCTATTAAAATATAAAGGACAGAATAGATAACTTGTATAACATGAAATTTTAAAAATTGCATAAAATGATGCAATCAAAATAACACTATGCTGATAAAGGGAGGAAAGTTTGTATCAAATATTTCTGATGAATACTTGATTTCTAGGAAATATAAAGAATGGCTATAAATGTATAAGGCCAATAGCCTGTCACAATGGATTTGTGGCCAAAGCATATGTACAAACAGTTTTCAAAAGAAGAATTGTAAATTATTAATGTCAGGAAATTTTATTTTTGCATCTGGTTCCTTGGATTATTGACTTTAGTCTCAAGGAGTTTTGTTGTGCATGGCCATGTGCTTCTAGGAAAATAGAACTAGGTGGGAAAAGGACGTTTTCACCAAATTAATTTTTTGAACCAGAGAATTATTGACATGAGACTCATACCTCTCTCTCCAATCTTAAGGTTGTGGTTGCAACAACTCAAAATTAAGTAGATAGATCAATCAGAGTTAGTTATGAAAGAGGGCAGGAATCAGGCTAATAATCCCAGGAACCCCAGGAATGATTCCTACATTTTCATCCTTAACTATTATTTTCTATTCTTCAGGAATGTATTATGTCAGATATTAATCATAGAGGGCAAGTGGCATAGTGGATAGAAAGGTAGTGTTATCTTGGGCAAGTAACTTTATTTTTCAGCTATAACATAATAATTTAAACAACACCCTAATACCATCAGTAAATAAGTGGAGATGACCTACATGGGCACCTTGGCATTCCATATATGAATAAGATCACAGGTCTACAGGGCTAGCCGACATATAGGCATTGTACTAACTAAATAGCTATTAGAATTAAGATAGGTCTCATGTTGCCAATGACATTTGAGCTGGGAATTGAAGGAATCAAGTAGGCATACTATTTTGGAAAATTAAGAAGAAAATATATTCTAGGTTTTGAATACAAAGGAAAAGAGTTGGAAAATGAAATTTCTTTTGGAGAATGCACAACTTGGTCTACTTTGGCTGAAACAAAAAGAGAATAAATAGAACTAATGGGGATTTCTTGAAAAATAAATCACATCCCAATTGTGAGAAGCTTTAAATCCCAAACAGGGAAAAATAGATTTCATCCAGACAGTAGAGAGCCTTTGAAGCCATTTGAGCAGAGGACAGACATAGTCAGGTCTGTGGTTTATGAATACAAATGTTAAGGAAGGTTTTCCTAACTGCAACTTCTATTTATAAGAGAATATAACTGTGGCCACAGGATGGGGTAAGTCTTGGGACCAAGTTAATAATATAGTCCCAAAGCCTTAGATCAGGGTCAGAAAAACAAGGCATAAGCTAAGTGAGATCAAGTGAGATTGAATCAAACAAATAAATAACTTGGGGATATAACTGTTAGTGGAAATCAAGGGATTAGAAAGAGAGTTCTGAACTATCTAGAATAACCAATACAAATCCCAGGAAGTCTAAACCCTGTTGGGTAGCATATGTGGTTTGTAATAATGCATCTTCTGAATTCATGGAGCAGAACACCTGGATACCCTTAACAAGGACACAGGGGATTCTACGTATGTTTTATTGATCAACTTTTGAAATTGGTCTAGATATGCTGTAAGAGGCAGGGTGAAGGATGTTTGAACTACGAACCCCCAAATGCAGCTCCTTGCTCTGAATCCCAAATACAATTTATGGCACAAGGACTACAGACTAGAAGTCAGAATTAAAGAATCAATATAAGGGATAAATAAGGTAACAAGGAATCTAAATCAAAAGCCAGGAACACAGTCAACCAGTGGGTTATTAGATGTACCCACTAGGTCCTCTCACAAAAACAAAGCCTGAATTATTCTTCCCTGATTTTATGAGGATAAAATTTGCTCAGTGAGCTGCTTGGACGGGGTCACACAGGCTTATTTCTGGGTTTAATCTATGACATGAAATAAATCCTTACCAGAGGAAAATCAAAGAGCTATTCTTCCATGCCTCATGATTTCTATAAAAATATGAGTCCACCTTTACTGAATATTCTACCAGGATGAATTCTGTGAAGATGGTTGGATGACAGGTAAGCTAAGGATTGGCTTTCCCTAACCATATGAAATTAAAAGGAGGAAAACACTCAGTTTGTTGTTGTTTGTTTTCAAAATCAGCAGCTAAAATAATTACCAGGAAAGGAAAATTCAAAGAATTTACCATAAGATAATTCTTACAGAAAACAACACTTTGAAGACAACTGGCTCATTCATCGTTTCTATTTCTGGTTCTTCAGCTGCCAGTCCCAAGACCTTCTAAAGCCTCTGCCAACTCTGGCTGGAAGCAGCCCTAAGTCAGTATTGGTGATTGAAGTTTGAGAAACATTCCACCACCCCCAGGGTGGGTCAAGATCCCTGACTCAGAGCAGATACCAGTTTTGGAAGAAAGTGTACATATGTGTATGGAGGAGTGGCTGGAATGGGGGACATTACCTTGTCAAAGAATCTATCCTAGGAGAAAAAGTTGTAAAGAAGAGAGAGGATCAGAAATGGATTACCAAAAAATACATAATTTAATGTCATGTAGAAGAAAATAAAAGGCCAAGAAGAGTGAGAACAATGTGAAAATGAGATTCTAGAGCAAAGACTTTTAAGAGTTTTCCCTCGGAAGTATACCAAGGAAGCTTCCATCAACACCTTATCTACCAGATCCCTAAAGTCAGTCTGGGAACTGGAAAAAATGTCAATTTCAAATAGAAAAATGGAGTCCAGAAGAATGAGAATAGGAAAAGTTAGGAATAGGTTCACTTAAAGTGAATTTGCCTCTAGCCAATGATCCTCTCACCTCTTGACCAGGATAGATATTATACAAAACCATATTTCAATAGTCTGAGAAAATAAAGAATTGACAAAGAGGATGGGAGATGGTGTCCCAGAAACCCTATGCCTACAAGACTTTAAGGATCCCTAGATTGAGGGTAAGATCATAGAAAGGACTTGAGAGGTCAAATAGTCCAAGCCTCTCATTTTGCAGATGAGAAAATTGCAGCCTAGAATGGGGAAGGGGCTTGACCAGGGTCATTGAATCTAGGAAGTCTCTTAAACATAATTTTCAGCTCAGGTTTTCCTAAAATCCAAATTGTAAAATGAAACTCTGTGCCAGGCAACATCAAAAACACCATTGAAAATCCAACAATATAGTTGAGAAAGAAATATAAAAGCTTACTGAGAAGAAAAAATAAATGCTACTTCACTGAAAAAGCATTTCTCTACAAAGGAAGCCAATGAGAAGGTGAAAGTATTAGAGATTCTAGAAGGATCCTTGAAATGAAAACGGAGAGAAAAAATGTTCAAGAATGGGTTCAGAAGAGCAGTCAAAGAAGATAATTCATAGATCTTAAGGAAGAAAATCCATTCTCACAAAAAAGCAGAGAAGTTAGAATGTGAGATAGCAACAGTCTACAAAAGAGTAGCCTTTTTTAAAAAAGAGAATTATAGAAGAAAAATATATTTGAAAAGAATCAAAAGATAATAGGATTGAATGCCCAGAGAGCCCACATAGCTTAATGAGATGATTAATAGCTTTTGTTGAGTAGCAGCATACAAAATAAGACCACAGAATCACAATATTTCTATATAGAGTATTAACTAAAATCATGAAAAAATCAAAATAGAGAGAATATATTTGATTCAAAATAATTACAATACACATAAAATACTACCCCTCTAAATATACATGTCAAAACTTTTATAATTTCAATGAATATAGCACTCTACAGAAATAGAAGAGGCAATCAATCAATACTCTTATCACATGCCTAATTAGTACTAGGGACAAAGCTAGGTGCTGGGGATACAAAGTCAAAAATGAAACAGCACTTGTCTTTGAGGAGCTTATAATCTATTATGGGAATGTGTACATATAGGTAACTTTAAAATATTCTCAGTGTAAATACTTAGCTCTGGATGGGAAGATACTTGCAGCAGTACCTAGGGTGGGATGGATCAGGAGAGATTTCATGTAGAAGTGGAACTTTAGCCAAGTGTTGGAAGAAGCTAAATATTCTAAGAGTAAGAGGTAAAGAGTGAGTGCCTTGCAGACAGGGATAACTGACTATATAAAAACACAAAGAAGCGGGGTAAGTCATGGAGGAGGCTCATCAAAGGGACCAACATGACTGAAGCAGGGTAATTGGGACTAAGTCTGCAAGAGTGCACAAGGATATGATTTTGGAGGATTTTAAATAGCAAACAGAAAAGTTTGTGTTTTGTCCTCAAAGCAATCATTATCACTGAACTCTTTGAGCAGAAGAGGTAAGTGGTTACATCTGTACTTCAACATATCACTTTGGGCATTGTGTGTAGGATGAATTGGAGAGAAGAGGGATTAGCAGAGAACCCATTTTGGAGGATAATTGAACAGAAGAGACCATCGATACCTGAACTAGACAGTGGCTATTGGTATAGAGGAAATATAACTAAATATTCATATTGGATAAGAATATGGATATAGATAAAATAGTACATATTTAATATAGATATTTTAGAGGTATACTTAGTAAAAATGGACATATAGGCCACTTACGTCCCCGTGGGGCTGTATAAAAAGTGATATAATCAGAATCAAAGGAGATAAATTAAAATCCTCTGGTTTTATTTACTACTAAACTTTGATAAAAAGAAGTCACATTTTGGTACCTCAGTTTATTCTGATACCTTTTAGCCTTAAAAATGTGATTCATATCTATGGAGAACTTTGCTGATTTTTTCTAATTGAGAAGGATTAAGCCATAGGAGAAATGTTCTGAAATAGAGATTCAGAAACCTCGAATCCAACTACCTGTGAGATGTGAGACTTTGAGATGTTGTGGCCCCTTGTTTCCTCATTTCTTTAAAGTAAACAGGGTTGGCTCAGATGATCCTTAATAATATTTCATAGAGCACTAAACTATGACCTTAGGATCCTGCTGTCTTTACAGTCTTCAGATTATCTTGGATACATTCAGTAGTATATATGCTCCTTCCACCAATAGAAGAATCTAAATTTTTTAAAAGCAGAGTCTCTTTATTTTGTTTTATCCCCTATATCCAGAGCCTAGTTCAATTCATAGAACATAACAGATGCTCCAGAAATGTTTGTTGGCTTGACTTCTTATTCAATTGATACTCTTTCTATAGAAACATTTTTAAAAACAATTCTGCTTTGTAGTAGCGATAATGGTGGTGGATAGTGATGCTGGTGGTTCTGGTTGTGTTAGTAGTAATACTAGTAGTGGTGCTGGTAGTGGTAGTGATGGTGATAGTAGTAGTGGTACTAGTAGTGATGATAGTAGGGGTAGTGGTGGTGGTGGTAGTAGTAGTAGTAGTTGAGAACAGTAGTAGTAGTAGTTGTGGTGATGATAATGGCGGTGTTGGTAGTGGTTGGTGGTAGTGATAGGGTAGTGGTAGTGGTGATATTATTGTTGGTGGTGATTATAGTACTAGTGGTGGTGGTAGTGTTCAGGAAGGGCCAGAACCTCTGTTGTGATGACTTGCTGAGCCCTGTCCCAGTCTGTTTACGCATCTGTTGTCCACTTGCTATCCAACTCTTATCTGTGGATCCCAAAAACTATAGCATGTTTAGCAACCACACCCCAATAAAATCAGGTTCAGAGTATCTGATAGGTTTGAAACCTATTGCTGAATTAGGAGGATGCTTACCCCAAGTAGGTGAAAACTTTTCCAGGTAGAATGGGCTGAGGTGGACTATTTGCTCCAACCTCCATGAAGGTGGCTGAAGCAGGCACTGTGAAGTGCTTACAGTTTGATCAGATGGTGAAAATGCCAAGGCATCCCAAGCAAACACCAGTTGCTTTACTTTGTTCCCTGCCACTGGACTTCAATGACTCTGGCAGGAGAAAGCCAAACTGATGACTTGACGCAATTACGTCACTAAATCTACTGCATTCCCAAGACAAGACATCACTCAGTGAAGTCCCTGAAATCATAAAAATGAAGGACAAACAGTGACCAATAGAAGTAGTAGTAATAGTGGTAGTAGCTGTAGTAAGCATTTATATAACACTTTAAATTTCCAAAGCACAGTGGATATATTATTTAATCATCACAAGAATCCTGCCAAGTAGGTGCCATTATTATTCTTATTTTACAGATAAGGAAACTGAAGTTGGGAGAAGCTAAGTGATTAGCTCTAGCTAGTAGTGTATGAGATAAGATTTAGATGCAGGTCTTCCTAGTACCAAATCCAACATTCTTTCATGATTCAGGGTAATAGATAATAATTTCCCCAGTTTATAGAGAAAAAAAGAGGCAGAAAGATAATCAGTTATTTTTTCCATGATCTCACAGTTGGGAAATGTCAAAGGTGGACTTCAAATACAAGTCTCTTGATTAAGAATTGAGTGCTCACAGTGTGTGTGAATTCTTGAAGAACTCTTCCTGTCAGCATATGAAATTCAATAAGCATTTATTAAGCACCTATTATGTTCCAGACACTATGCTAAGCTTCTGCCTCATACCACCACCTTGGCAGAGGTGGAAAATCACAGATAGGGAATACTGGATCATGATTGAAACTTTTTTTGGATACTTTAGTTAGTGTTTCTGAATTGGTTTCTCTTATTTTCTTTTATTCTTTGCCAAAAGGGATAGTTCTCTTGTATAAGAATAATATATTGGGAAATGTTAAGTGATATAAAAAAGCATATCAATAACATTTTATTTAAAACATTTTTTTAATGATAGAACTTTTCAAGTGAGGGAAAGTCAGGTTTTCTTCCAGGACTTGATAAGACCCCTAAATCCTAGATTAAGATAATGTTCAACAGAGCAGTAATCATTGCAAAGTTAATTGTGTACTGGTTTTCATCCTTATTATGACATTCACCTTTGCCTAAGGCCCTATTCTAGATGTCTTCTTTTGGGAAATAGAGTATTGTAGTTTGCTCTGTTGACTTCCTTGACACAGCCAAAGTACATATTTGGCTCCTTTCCCATCCTCTATGAACAATTAGGACATGACTACAGAGATTACAACCTCACAAAACAAATAGTGATCATGTTCAGCCAAAGGCCATTGGGCCATGATTCCAATAAACTAAACAAATTTAGCAAGTTTTGATGCCAGAGGATTTTCAATCTGATGACTTCCCAAAGATTACGAGCCAAGTCATTCTCCCACAGCATTGAAGAACAGGCCGTTCCTGGCTATATACCAAGGGGCAGTTTATTTTATCTTTATGAATTTTGCTGATCTGTAGAATAGGCACATCCATAGTCTCAACTTGATAGGTTGGTTATGAGACTAGAATGAGATAAAAAAGTAAAGGAAACCCTTTGCAAATGTTGTGTCATGTAAATGCCATATATTATTTTCTATCATATATTCTCAGCATCATATTCTTCCTATCCCCTTTGATCCCATCTCTGTTTCAGCCATGGTATTTCCCTCAATTCTTTTTTTTTTTCTTATGAATAAAAAATGTGATGTACTTTCATTGTGTTATGCAAGAATGCTCTTATTGAGAATCAATTCAATATCCTCCCAGAGACATCTACAGCAGGAGCTGAGGGGATTGTTTGTCCAGCACAGGAATAGGAAATCCCAATAAAAGGGGAAAAAAGCACTTTGAGACTAACTGAGAAGATGGTAGTTTAGGAAGATGGGAAGAAGAATCATTAGTAGAAACAAAATACAAATATCAAATTCAGATAGAGAGGAATGCTTTCGATGCTAGGATGTATGATGTGTGCTGAGGGAATGAGAAAAGATCTCCTGCAGAAGAAAAAAGCTCAGGGAGTCATGGAGAAAGGCAAAAATTCTAAGAAAGAAGGGAGGAGGGAGAATATTCCAGACACATAGAGAATCAGATCAAAGACATAGCAGGGTACAGGAGATATCAGCACAGATAATGACTACTGATTACACTGGAGTCTTGTTTGTTAAAGAATGAATTCTTTGATGGCTGAAATAATGGCTATATATGCTTATGATGGGATACTCTTGTATTGTAAGAAATGACAAGCAGGATGATTTCAGAAAAACCTGGGAAGTGATATAAGAACTGATATAAACTGAAACCAGAAGTACTAGGAAAATACAGTACACTGTAACAACAATGTTATAACAATGATCAGCTGTGAAAGACAGCTATACTCACCAATGCAATGACCTATAACAACCCCAGTGTATTAGGATGAAAAATAATGAAAAATACTCTTCACCTAGAGACTTGGTGTTGAATGCAGACTGAAGTTTTTTTTTTATTTTTCCTTTTTGTTTTTCCTAATATGGCTTATATGGAAAGATCTTTTTACATGATGTCATATGTATGATAAGAATGATATCGCTTGCCTTCTCAGTGGTAGGGAAGAACATTAGGAAGGGTGAATATTTGGAATTGAAAATAAAAATTAACAAATAACAAATTCTTTGTTTGGTTGATTTAAAGAGTTCCCTTCATTCTATCCCTACAGATCATTTACTATCTTGTTTAATGGCAGCTCCATCAAAGTAATGAGTATGTGACATTTAAATTGTTATCTGTAAGTTTTAATAATACAGCTTTTTAAAATCTCAATGAGGAAGGCAGTTTGATTAATTTCAGTATTTTCCTTATAATTCATATCCAACTGATTTTTATTTTGAAAGACTGTAAGATTCTTGAGCCCAGGGATTGATTCCCTTCTTAAAAAATGGATTTTTCTCTCTCATGTCTGCCATATTGCCTGACCCATCATGGTATTCTAATAAAGGCTACTGATTAATTGCTAGTAAACTTTTGTTAAGTGTCTCATACCTGACCAAAATTGCCATTGCCATGGAAATTATGTAGGGAATAAGGTAGAGATCACTGATGGTGAAGACTGCTTGCCTGGTGATCAAGCTTATTTTAAAGATAATTTTTTAAAATCATCTAAGAATTAAAACTATATACAGAACTCCCTTTTTGTGACCACAGATGGCCAAGTTCATTTTTATATATTTTCAGAGAGGTGACATGTATTCACAAACCAAGAACATGTGTTTGAGTTCTGATTTTGCCACTTACCTTCTTTTTAAGCTACCATACGATGTATGTTTTATGTATCATAGTGCCTACATTTATAAAATAGAATCAAATAATATCTGACTTATATAGTTGATTTTTGTGTTGTGAGCCTCAAATTAAATAATGTGGGTGGGAGAGCCCCTGTTGGACCTGCTTCTGATTGTTGACACTGAAAACTATAGAGGCTGCTCAGCTGGCTTATCACCTAGAAGTTCCTCAGGGCCAATGGTCTTCTCATCCAGGAAATGCTTGTCAGCCCATTTCTCCCATTGTGAGTTCTTCCTGGACCTTCTTTTAGAAGAAAGGCCCTGGCTAGCATCCTTCATTCTTTTCCCTGTTCTGTTTCTGACTTTGCTATCATACTTGTTACCTCCTTACCCCAAATGACCCCCTTTAAGAATAGCAATTATATGATAAAGACTAACATTTATATAGTGTTTTATGGTTTTCAAAGGATATATCATTATATCTTCACCACAACTTAGGAGGAAGAGAATAACATTATTCCTATTTTACAGATGAGGAAACTGAAGCAGGTTAAGTAATTTGCCTAAGATTATAGTATTATTAGCAAGTGGATAAGGCAGAGTTCAACATTTCACTGTTCCACTTAAGGTTCTCAGTTCCCTTTTATGTGTTGTCTAGCCTCATTAAATATAAGCTCTTTGAGGACAAGCACTGTCATTCTTCGTGCTTATATTTTCCCCAGGATTTTGTATATTATTTGCTATATAATAAGCACTTACAATTTCTGGTTGACTTAAAGTACTTTATAAACTTTTTAAGTGCTAAAGTAAATACAAATGACTGCTATTTTTCCAGGACCTAAAGTAGAAGTCTAAATGGGGAAGGTGCTTAACAAATATTTGTAGAAATTTCTTTATTTACATTGATCATAAATATATTTGAATAGTGACATTTACACAGATTAACTCTACCATGTTATCTATTAGGCAATATGTCATTTCTAGTAGGAGCTGACTTTGCCAGACTCCACCACCCTAGTATTACTTTCTGATATAGAAAAAAAAATGACAAATATCACATGCATATCCTGTATGACATTGTTATCTGCTTTTTGCTACTATGATTGATTCATTGATCTTTAGCTGAATGGCTTTCCCATTCAATGCCTTTAAATTTACATTTATCGGTGAAGGCCTTCTGAGTGTGTTCCCTTTTACATGCTATTTAAAAATTCCTTACTACACATGCAAGGCAAACAGAGTCAAGTAGAAGTATGAAGTTATTATATATGAAGAATGGACATTAACATGCAATGGAATGGTATGACATAATCCAACACATTAAATATATGAAACATTTATTTAATAGTTACCACCTGCAAGGGACTATGCTACCTGTTGGTCATCCAAAATAAGATGGTCGGAGCTCAAGAGAAATCATAAGTATATAGTCAAACATAAGCACATCTCCCACACATTATTGAAAATAAATAGCAAGAAATCCACAACCAAGTAAAAGAATATCAACACAAAATGAAGGGTAGCGGTAAGATAGCATTATTTGCTAAACCCTACAGATAATTTACATAGGAGAACAAAGAAATAAGGAAAACAAAACACTAATACAATAAATAAATACTAGTGAGCAAATTAATGCGTGAAAAAATTCTAAGAATAAACAAAATGGAGCCAAATACGAAAGGATTCTCCAATAATGAGATTGCAAAAATTGCAGAATCCATAGAACAGCCATGAAGATTTGGAAAATAATCAAAGAGTAAAAGATGAAAATTGTTAACCAAAGATTTATGTAGACAAATTAGGAATTCAGTGATTTAGAATGAGTAATAGAACTTTCAAAAAATGTAATAGACTTGGAGAAAGAAATAAGTAGAGATGAAATGTAAATATGCAGTGATTCAACAAGAAATGTCAGAGCAACATTAAAAGACAACAAAGTTGGAAGAATTATTCATAGCTCTAAAAACAAAAGCAGCTAACTTTGAAGGCAATGATATGCAAAATAATTTCACAATCATTGGTTTTCCTTAAAAGCACAATGAAATAAAGAACCTAAATGCCATATCTTTGGATATCATGTAAAGAAATTATCATTAGAAGGAAAGGCACAGATGACTAGAATCTACCAGATGTTGTTGGGAAAGAATACCATATTTAAATTACTCTGAAAAGTAGTTGCCATATGCTGAAGTTTATAGTCAGTTATTCCTGTTTAGCTCCATTCAACATACCAGTAACTTTTCAAAGCTTATTAACCATCACAAAAATGAAATTCGTGAAAGCATAACTTCCATCCATATAAGATAGCAGTATGTCATGGGTTAGTTCTGCAAATATAGTGGATATTGTGAAGATAATACTTAAAATAATGAACTTTTTAATTGTCTGTCTGATGACTATTTTTCTAGAGGGATAGACTTTTAGGAGGGTTAAGGAATGGTTACATATTTAGAACTTAAATACTGTGGAGACAGAAGGGGGGACCTCAGCAGAAGACACATAAAGGCTTTTCTGAAATTGCATGATTGTTTTACCTGGTGAGTCCAAACCCTAGGGGATATATAAAGGGAAATGGGTGTAATTAGTCCAGAGAAGAAAACTAACTCTCTATGACTAAATTAGAAACAGCTTAGATTTGGGTCATCATTCTCGGATACTTGGTCAGAATTTATCTTGAAAATTTATTTTATTTTAACTGATTTTTCATAACTGCTACTGATGTTCCATCTAAAAAATTAAAAAGCTCTCTCTCAAGTGCATTACCAGGGAGAAATCGAGGAAACCTTGTGAAAATTAAGTATAGAGGGGCAACCAGGTAGCATAGTGAATAGAGCACCACACCAGCGCTGAAGTCAGGAGGACCTGAGTTCAAATCTGATGTCAGACATCTCTTGGCTGTGTGACCCTGGACAGATCACTTAACCCCAATTGCCTCAGCAAAAAAAAGAAAACAAAAAAAAAAGAAAAGAAAAGAAAAACTAAGCACAGACTTCTAGCACAGACAGAAGTAGACACATATGAAAAAGTTAATAACTTTAATAGCATTAATAACTTTGGGCTCTAAGATCTTGATGTCAAATGTAAGGTTATAGGAACAGAAAAAAAGCCCAGACATGACTGTAAGAGTTATTTCTCTAACACCTAAAATATTTTATTTTTTATAGAATTATTTACTTATAGAGAATATTATGTGGTTTTATATATGTATATATATACTACACATATGCATATACATATATATATATATATATGTAAGCAAATTAGGAAATCGGTGATTTAGGAAAAAAAGGTAGAAATGTTTTCAAAGTAATGGATGTTGAAAAAAATGGGCACAGATGGAAGACAAGGATACACTGAGGCAACAAGAAGTATTCATTCTTACCATGGCATTTCAGCACTAACTTTTAGTACCCTCAAATGTCTTTCATGAGAATTTATAAAAGATGAATTTGGGATAGTGGTGAGTGTTTTCTACTTATAGATAAGGGTCATAAAGAATATTCAATTAAAATAACATCTTTTTTCTTCTTTGTTTTATTACTGATATACTTCTACTAAGGATAATATAAGTGTTTCATCTAGAGGTGAAAATTACCTTGGTTTCTCCAGTGTAATGCCCAGAACTTAAACTTTGAGTGATTGTGCAAAAATGGAAAGATCTGAGTACCAGATTAGAGAAACAGAGACACTATTGTCCACATATCAATCTAGAGAGATTCAGAGAAAATCATCCTCAGATTTACTACTGAGGAGTGAATTTTTCTACCAATCAAAAAGCACTTATTAAGCCTCTACTAAGTTCCAGGCACTGAAGGCACACAATCCCTACTCTCAAGGAGCTGAATTTTAACCACATAATCCTATGAAGACTGCTTTATGTAAGAGAAGAAAGGTAATATACCCATACACTCACAAAAAAGGAAAATTAATGTAATTAAAGAAGGCCCAGATTTCTGGATTGAATCAAAAGTGTCAATCAAGTGTGAAATAGTCCAATATATGTCTATTGGTGCAAACTAGATATGAACAATTCTTTAATCAATTTGAGAGAAATGAAGGGTGTCGAGTTAAACACTTAACTGAAATTCGATAATTCTGCAAAGGAAATTAGGGATTAATAAAAAAAATATACCTATGTCCAGGTACTTGAGTATTCCAATGGTGAGTCAGAAAAATTCTGGGAGCACTGAGGTATTGCCCATATTCAGAGGTGAGGGACTTAAAGAAAGGGGGAGATTTGTGCCAAGAGTGTTCTGGTAAATGTCTAAAAACCAGCTCTAGGGTTAGGGTAGTATGGGAATGTAGAGGTCTGCTTTCATCTTTAATCTATGTTATTAACATTTTCACCATCAAATTCTTACATTTGAACTGCACTCAGTCATCTACAGGCCACCTTTGTCACTACTTGGTTCTGGAGGCCAAGAACAATTTTGGCATTTTTATTCTTAGCTCTCAGGGCCTGGGTTTGGCCCTCAGGTCCTGGTTTAAACAATAACACAACAATAAATCAAGCTCCATTTGTAGTTTTTGATGATTGCTGAAGGGTAAATGCTTATATGAAAAATTGAAAAATCAGCTGGGTTTGAGCTGGCTCCAGCATGTCCCGGGACTGACTACTGTCTCCCCCCTCTCCTCGCTGACCAGAGAAAAGGCAATTTCAAGAACTACATACAGCCTCTTTGGGTTGGAAAGAAGTGTAGGCTAGGGATATTTTAGGGCATTGACCCTTGTAACGATCAAGAACTCCATCTTTGGGACACTCACTGATAACTTCACAAAGGACATACAGGGAAAAGCAGATGAGGACTTTCAATAATCAGGAGCTGACAATCATGGCTTTTCCATGTGCTGAATCCTTTGAGGGAGAATTTGTGCTAGACTCTTGGAAATATATTCCTTGCTGTTCTTGCTTAGTAATTCAAACTTTATAAAACCTAATTAATTTAAACTTGCTAACTAGTCATCGATGACAAGCACACTAGAAGAGGGCATATGTGTCAAAGGATTATTAAATGCAACCCCTGAGGTTGCCCCTCCAGCTCTGAGGGGAAAAGTCAGCAGCTGCCAGGGTAGGTGGCAATGGGAGAAGGAGCCTTGAAGGGGATGCTATACCACCACATTACTATCCCCAGATGTGTCTTGGGAAGAGTGCTTATACACAATAGAGAAAACATTGATCCCTAGGATACTGAAGAATTGCTAAGTTTCCTCCATCATATACATATATCAGTTTTTAATTAGGTCATATCACCCTTTGTGGCCCCATTTGGAGCTTTCTGAGCAGAGATACTGGGTTGGTTTTGCCATTTTCCTCTCCAGCTAATTTTACAGATGAGGAAACTGAGATAAGCAGGTTAAATGACTTGCCTGGGGTTATATACTTATGAGCTCAGGCCTTTCCTGACTTCAGGTTCAGCACTTTATCCACTGAGCTTCTCAGCTGCCCATACAATACACAAACATATATAATTTTACTAGATGGATTATATCATTTTATCATCTTCCCATTCTAGTTTACACCACCTGCAGTCTTTGCTTTTGTCTATACCAATGATGGAGAACCTTTTTGCCCCAGGTCATTTGGATATTTATAACATCATTCATGTCCATGCAAAATGAATATCTTATAGAACTCAAGCAGCGGGGGGCTGTTGAACCCCACTTTAAGCTCATAATTACCAGCGGTTGCCTTGGCAAATGATTTTGTGGGCCTTATAAGACCCTCAATCTAGATGTTCTTCGCCCTTCTTTAATTCAATTCATTTAGTATCAATTAAGGGGCTACTATATTATGGGTATTCCTCTGGGCGCTAGGAATGAACACTCGAGACTGAAACATTCCTGCCCTCAAGAAGCTTCCATTACACTCAAGGGAAAGAAAAGCTGCACAATATGTAAATATGAAAAGCATAAAAAGAAATAACAAGTCATTTGTGGAGGACAAGGATGATAGCCCTGGCTGTATTAAAAGGCACATTATGAAAGATGTGGCATTTGAATTAAGCCAGAAAGGGAGCCAAGAGTTCCAAAAGGAGGCGGATTATTCCTGCACTGAGGGGGTATTTATCTGTACCAAATGGATGAGAAAATGGTTCGAGAACAAACACCAGTTCTGCTGATGTGTCATTGCACACAAGTGTGATTTCCATGAGGCTGTTGTTGTTTTTATTTTTCTTTTTAAAGCCCACTTAGTATTCAACAAGTTGTACTGGCTGCCAACAAGCAATTCAAGAGGCAAGATGGCAAAATTCCCAAGTTTCAGTTATGCCATATCCATCAGCTTTCAGTGCTGCTTCACAAAATCAGAGCTGGGGAAAGGGACTTTTGAGCCAAAATACTTCACACTGGACTGAAGCAAAGGTCTGCCATAGTTTTGTCTCAAAATACTTTGAGATGGAAGTTACTCTTGACAGAGAGTTAGAGAGACAGAGACAGAGAGAAAAAGAGATACAGAGACAGAGACAAAGAGGAGAGAGATAAAAAGAGAGATGCACATCCATATACAAGCAGATGCATATCTACACATGTGTGTGTGTTTATATGTGTATTTCTCCTAGGAAAATTAATGATGTTGGAGGAAAAGTACTGTCCAATTTTTTTTTCTTTTTCTTTTTAAAATTTGTACTATCCCATTTATATGGAGTAAAAATGCATGAATTATGTATGGCTTTCTCATTATGCTCCATTCTTCCTTCATGAACAGGTTCTCACAATTCCTAGGTTCTGGGAATGAATGGGAAATTGTCCTTCTTCATATATTCTCCTGAACAATACATTTTCACTGACTAGAGTTTCCATCCTAGTTACACAGTTAGCAAAAAAGAAAAAGGGTTAAAATATATTCTGGAACAGCAAAAAAAAAATGTGACGATGCAAGGTGAGATCACAAAGACTTTGACAGCCTCCCTAGGTACAATATCAAAATGCCATTGTGTAGTTGTTTCTTTATTTTAGAGTAGATTGATGCCCCTTGCTTTTAAAAAATTATTACCCTTCCTGTAAAAAAAAAAGAAAAATTTCACCCTGCTTGTGAACATCAGATATATATTGAATAATGTAAAGACAATTATACTCAGTGTAGGCTCTGTATCTGGAAAGAAAAGTATCATCATGAGACAATAGGCAGAGGTCAGTTACCAAATTAAAACTTATTATGGTAGCAAAAGAGATACACATATTAGTTATTCTTTTTTAATAATAACACTTTAAAAATAATTTTAGTCCTTTTTATTTTCAAAACATATGCAAATAGTTTAGAACATCCACCCTTTCAAAGCCTTTTGTTCCAAAATGTGCATCTTTCCTTCTCCCCAACCCCTTCCCTAGATGGCAAGTAACCCAATATATGTTAAAGATGTGCAGTGCTTCCATATGTATTTCCATAATTATCATGTTGTACAAGAAAAATCAGATTAAAAAGGGAAAAAATGAGAAAGAAAAAAAATCAAGCAAACAACAACAAAAAGGTGGCAATACTAAGTTTTGATCCGCATTCAATCCCCACAGTCCTCTCTCTGGGTGCAGATGGCTCTCTCTATCACAATTCTATTGGAATTCCTAAATCACCTCATTGTTGAAAAGAGCCAAGTCTATCAGAGTATATAGATTTGTTGTTGCTGTACATCCTAGTTATTCTTAAAAGTCATTAATATTATTTTCATCACAATCTAACATGCTAACCATAAATGTTCAAATCCTATCTCAAGAATATTGCCTAGGGCAGCTAGGTGGCGCAGTGGATAGAGCGCCAGCCCTGAAGTCAGGAGGACCTGAGTTCAAATCTGGTCTCAGACACTTGACATTTCCTAGCTGTGTGACCCTGGGCAAGTCACTTAACCCCAATTGCCTCAGCAAAAAAAAAAAAAAAAAGAATATTGCCTAAGACTGATAAAATTATATAATAGAACAATCATAACCGACTGAGGTTCCACATCATTTTCCATTTTTGTATATTACTGTTTGTCATAAGTAGAATTCCATCTCTATCCTAATTTATGTTTATTCTCTAGTATTATAAGTAAATAATTATATAATTCATGAATAAAGATAATTTTTTTCTCTTTGTTTATGATAATTACCTTATTTTTAATTGCTTTGTTATTATGAAAAACATTTCCCAGGAGTGGAGCACATGATAGTATGCAAAGAGGATGTCTTTGTTTTATGCTTGCTCTTTTAAGGAATGATTCCTATACTTCTTTTTGGTTTTGCATAAAGGTATATGTTCTTACATTTTGTTAGTGCTTTAAGCATAACTGAATATTTCATATCAGATTTTGTCTTCCTATTGATAAAATCATGTGTTTATTATTATTTGTTATTTCAATGACTCATTTTATGAATAGATTCTATGATTTTGAACTACCCTGTTTGTTCCATTGAGGGATTCAGTTTTGTTACAACATATTATTTGCAATTAGGTTGAAACAGTTGTGTTTTTAAATATTTTATTTAATAGTTTATCTCAAAATTAATTAACAAAAGTAACCTTCAGTTCTTTTTCTCTGCCATATGCATCCCTTTTGGAGTATTTGAACCATATGTGTCTCATAAAAGGATTTTGGTTGGTTATCTTCTCTCTCCATTTTTCTGAAAGATTTATATAGCAGGATAATTTGTTCTTTCAGTGTTTGATCAATCTGGAATCAAAAGGCTATTATTATTTCTTAAAAGCATATATACATATAAATATATATATATATATATGTGCACATATAAATATGCATAATTGTCAAAGATTTGTTCAGATATTCTATATCTTGTTTTATCAAGCTGAGTATATTATAATTGGGTAGATACACATTCATTTCATTTTTCCCTTCTCCTTTCCTTTCCTCTTCCCTTATTCCCTCTCTATTCTGTCCCTTTCTTTTTCTCTCTTCTTCTCTCTCCCCTTGTTCTCTCCACCTTTTTCTCTATCTCTGTCTGTCTGCCTCTCATTGTCATTATCATCATCAGCAGCAGCAGCAGCAGCAACTTTATCGTCATATTTAAGATGGAGCAATGTGGTGTAATTTACAAAGTATTGCCAGATATGGAATCATAAAGTATTGAATTCAAATTTTTTCTTCTATTGCTACCTTGCTATGTGATCCTATGTAAGTTACTTAAACATCCTTAGAGTCTGTATTTCCTCACCTGGAAAATGAGGGGTTTGAATGTGATGATATCCAAAGTCACATTTAGCACTAAATATAAAATTCTGTAAATTAATTTCAACTTTTTTCAATAACATTCTCCTTTTAAAAATTTCTCCCCAATTGAAAATTCTCTCTCCTAAGAATTATTTTTATTTCCTCTTGGAAATGTCTCCTTGGGTAAATTATTTATCCAATTAATTCAGCCAAACATACCAGAAAACTACTAAAATTCTCCATTTCAAAGCGGGGCAACACCGCTTTTGTGGTTTTATCACTGGTGTCCCCTAGACCAATTAAATCAATAGTCTAGGTCAAAAGAAAATAAATGTATGCATTTACTTATTTATATTCTTCTCTCAGAGAATTTAAACACTTTTAAGCCATATTCCTAGTCCTTCAACTCTTACTATTTTCATTTTTTACCTCTCCTTTGACTTTTATATTTTCTTCTTTTAAACGTGTCAATTAGTTGCATTTGTTGCATTATTGCTTTAATTGTAAGGCCAATTCATTTATTCTCTTTCTTTTTTGTATGCAAGTACTCAAAAATGTAAATTTTTTTGCAAGTAAAGATTTTGCTACACCAAATACATTTTGTTTGTGGAGGTGGTGGTGTTTGTTCATTCTCTTTACTATAATTATAATTTTTGTAATGTTTTCCTTTGATCCACTATTATCCAGGATATCATTGGTTAGTCTCCAGTTAGGTTTTTATCCTTTATTCATATTTCTTTCATGAAAAATCTATTATGCCATTATTAATAAACATTTCCTAAATTTTATGTGCATCACTACATGAATAACAGGTCTAAAGATTCTCTTTTAAAATATCAAGAACTTCATGTTTTCCTCTGTAGTGTATAACATATGTTTTACCTGTTACTCAGAGTCTTCCAGTTTTAAATTTGGCATTACTCAGATACAATCCAGACTCAAGTTGACTTTTGCATCTCTGAAGACAAAACTGTTTGCCAAGCAAACATATATTGCACCAGGCGGTTTCTAAATGTCCTATTTAAGGGAATGATTTCAAGATTTTTAGAAATAACGATTCGCATGAAAATGCTTGTTATTTTCATTGCAAATCAGTTTTATCTATTCTTCCAAGGAAAGCTTCAAGATGTTCTCTAAGTCCATACTCTGTTATTGTACATTAGTGCATTAGGTGCCTTTCAAGTTTCTCCCTTTAAAATTAGGGGAACTGCAGTATGAAAACATTTTTAAAGAGTTAACAATAATTCTATTTTGCTTCCCCACTATTAGACAGTATAGTAATAGTAGGAATTTTTTGTAGCTCAGTGCACATATAACAAATTTAAGAATAATTTTAGAGACCACATAGATTAAACTCCTTCATTTTAGATATGATTAAATTTAAATCCAAAGATACTGATATTCATTTCTCACTAGGTTGTCCTCTGTAATTTCTTACCATATCTCATCATTTAAAAAGCTAGGTGCAATAATGGAAAGGGCCTTGAGCCTAGACTCAGGAAAATCTGAGTTCAGATTTGTTCTCAAACACTAGCTTCCTTGGGAGCTTTATACGTTCTGTTACCTCAGTTTCCTCAACTATAAAATAAGGATAATAATAGTACCTACATTAAAGGGTGGTTGAAAGAATAAAATGAAAATTTGTGACGTGTTTAGCATAATACTAGATAAATAACAGGGACTTGATAAATGCTGGCTTCCTTCCTTCATTTTAAACAATCACTGGTCCTAAAATTCACACACCTCTACTCCTGGGATCTCTCCATATGAATGAATAATTCCTCCTGAAATCTCCATTTAAGAAAACGGCCCTAACCCATTTCTCATCAAACCTCATTCCAGATTTCTCTCCCATGTCCTCCCATGTGACATGTCCCATGACACCCTATCACATCCCAGCTTTTCAACTACATTATATGTACTGTCTTACTCTTTTATAATGCTCCTTGAGAGCATTACTTTTATTTGTATTCACAGAATTTAATTATTTACTTAATAAGCACCATGCATGGCATATAATGAGTAAGTACTTGTAGATTTTAAGGACTATCTTTTGCCTGTTTTTAATCCCTAGCACTCAGCACAATGCCTGGTATATAGCAGGCACTTAATAAACTGTTACTCATTGTTGGATTGATTATTATCCCACTCATTTCACAAGGTCACATAAGTAGGAACTAAAAGAAAAATAATTCTTTGTTTGTTTTGGTATAAGAATGCTGAGATGAGCAAACTCCCTCTCACTAGTGCAGGTGCTCATTATTTATTGTAGCTGAGTCTGACATAGTTACCTAGAGGCCTAAAAGGTTGGGAGACCTGCCCATGTTAACCAAACTAGTAAGGAACTTCATCTCACTTAAGGACAGAGTATCAGTACTTCTCAATGCAAATTGTTTATCAGACTTTCCACTTACCACAGTCCTGAACATCCATGAGTAACGACTGTGAGAGAGGATTCAACCCATATACACATTTATACAAACCTCACAAAATAGTGTCAGGAAGAGACTTGACCTCCTCTCTTTCTAGCTCTGAAACTTATTCTATTATACACCCTGCTGTCACTCATAATGACAAATAGATTAGATAGTTTGATAGATATATAGATGATACAGATTTATTGAGATGATAGAAAAATAGATGATAAATAAATAGATGATATATATAAAGATAAATACATAATAGAAGACAGACAGATAGATAGATGATAAATAGGTGATACATAGAGAGATGATAGCTAGATAACTCGATAGATAAATGATGCATAAGATGATAGGTAGATAGATGATAGAAAGATAAATGATGATTAATAGATGATAGACAGATAGGTAGATGACAGATAGATAAATGAGATCAAGAAAATAAAGTCTACAGTTAGTCAGTATCCCCAAACTCATAACTCAATAAAAACCAGATCCAGTACTGTTTTTTTTTTGTCTTATCAGATCCCAATTGGTTGGCTTCATGGGTGGAATGACACTAGACAAAAGTGGTAAGACGGCTGATTCTAACTGAAGCAGGCCTTTCACTCCATCATTGCTTCGATAGAATGTCCCTTAATCATTGGAGTTCATGACTTGCAGAAAGCATGTGAAATAGGGAGATGTTCCACATCACAAATAATGCCTCACTGATGAGCACAAATTATTATCCCTTTTCTCATTTTCATTTTTATCTTGTTGGCTAAGATCCTGGCATATTGCAGCCTACTAAGCCACTGAGATACCCCAAAACAGACCTTTATCTCACTCTCAGAGGCTTCATCTAAAATCCCTGAAATTGGGTATGTATCTTCCTACCTTGACAACATTTCCATTCCCTAGGATACCTGTGACAGGTAGTCACTGAGAAATAAATCCTGGACAACCTCACAAAGAAACAACAATGACAAATACGTCCAAACATACTCAATTGGAAGCCATTCATTGTCAACATTTTTCTGAAAACTAATATATAAATTCATATTTTGAAATAACTTAGTAATTAATTAATCCAGAAAAGTAGACTTCAGGAGCAGTGTTTTATAGGAGAAAATGACTGTTTAAAACAGTATGTTTTTATCTTATTATCTACTTTTTTAGAACTAAAACTTTCTTGAGGTCTACATGTTTTATTTTTCCTTTTCATTTTTCAAAAGCATGAGGAGAATTAATTTCCAAGTTTTTCATTTTCATGCATTAGATCGTGACTCCTAAAAGTCTGCGATCACATAAGCTATGCATACCGGCTAATGAATGTGTGGAAACCAATCCCAATGATTCCTAATGAGATTTCAGTGATATGATGCTTCCATTTAGAGTACAGAAATGAAAGATATTTAGATCAATTAATGGGGGTCTCAGCAACCTGAGCCTACAGTAAATGGCAATGTTAAGTGAAGATTAAAGCGTGACTAGCATCCTGCCATTCCAAATGGAGCCAAGTTCTTTAGAACCCTAAAAAGGATTTGTTTCAGAATGGTCAGTTTTTAGAAGGCTTGCCTGTGGCTATTTAAGGCTATTTAATCTAGTTAGAGGTAGACAACAATATCCTTAGCATCGTGCTCATGTAGCGTGAATCTGAAAAGCACCCCACAGAGTTCTATGGCCCTCAAACCACTCACTCTGCTCAGCCATCAACCACACATGAAACTTGAAGGCACCAAGTAATGCTCATTGCTGCTATCTTGGCCTGAAAAACAACCACTGGAGGCATGTAATCCACAAACTGATGATACCAGCTCTGTAGGATGGGGGACTCAAAGAACTTTCTCCCTAATAGTTCCTATGGCAGCAGTGCCTTGCAACCCTTAGCAGAGATTATTGCTTGGGAATCCTGAGATTACACTTCTGCTGGGAAAAGTGACACTGGTTGATAATTTATATTACTGGGGAGGCTGAAGTCTAGATTTCTGAGCGTTGGTGTGCTAAGCCAAATTGGGTATCTGAAGTATATTCAGTTCTTATATGGCTGCTTGAAGAGGTGTGAACCAGCCAGAAACAGAAGAGTTCAAAGCCTTAGTAAGGAGGAAAAGGAGAATCAGGTCCATGAATGGCCTTTGCACTTTGGGCTTTGTTGAGAAAAGGAGTCCTAGTCTAATAAGAAAGGGAAAGAGAAATTTGATAAACGAACAGAAGGAGATGGTAATAAGCATGTAAAAGATGCCAACTGTGTACCAGATACTGTGCTGACTGCTTTACAAATATTTCTTATTTGATTCTCACAACAATCCTGGGAAATAGGTGCTTTATTACTCCCATTTTACAGATGAGGAAACTGAGGCAGACAGAGGTGACATGATTTGCCTAATAACTTGAACAAAGCTAATAACTATACAAGGACTGGATTTGAATTTAAATCCTCCTGACTCCAAACCTAGTGCTCTATCTACTGAGAACTCTCAATGAGGAAATGTCATTTACTATAACTACTTGGTTATTTATATTCTTATATGTACATACTTATAGAGTTGTTTAAGGTGCTAATAGTCTCAGGATCATTCACCTGGTAGATGGCAGAGTAAAGATTTCATTTGGGCCCTGAAGCCAGCTCTTTCTCCAATCTACCAAAAGAACTCTCTTAATATTATATCCAACAACCAACTCCACAAATAAAAGGTAAATGAGAAAATGATTCAGAGTTTTCAGAGCACCTACTGTCAACAAGGTATGAATTAACAATAAATGTAAAATGGTGGCCAAAAGTCTAAAGTTATCTTTGGTTACAAAAAAAATAGCATAGGTTGCAGGAAGGAGTAGCCCAACCCATTTTCCTCTGCACTGATTAGACAATATCGAGGATGGAGTGTTCATTTCTGGGCACATTTTACAATGGACTTTGACAAGCTAGAGAGTACAAGCTGGAGAATCCTTGGCTCAATAAGGGGCTTTGGATTGTACCATATGAAGCCTGCTTGAAGGAAGAGAAGAGCAGACTTAGAGGAAAGAGAGGAGTTTCCTCCCAGTATTTGAAAGACTTTCATGTGGAGAACCTTGAGAATGAGAATTGTTCTGCTTGGATTCAGGAATCATCACCTAGAATCAATGACTAGAAAAGGTGGGAAAGCCAACTACCACCATCACCTTCATCTCAAAGAGCAACAGCATCACCAGCACAGTCAACAACATTGCCTGAATTGGCTCCTGAAGTTAGAAGGGTGCCTTTATCAAAGATCAATGAGCAAAGGCTGGATCTGCACTTTCCAGGTGTTTCCAAAAGCGTTTCTTACTCAGGCAAGTTTGGAACTAGAGAGTTGTGAGGTCCTTTCATACTCTGAAATCCAGAGATTCCAGGCTATGTAGGACTCTGGGAAAATTATGGATTCACTTGTCACTCAGCAACTAATCAGAATTTTATTGTGTCTCAGATACTGGTCTAGGCGCTCAGTATCCAAACCAAATGAATGAAACACTCCTTACAAGAAACTTCCATTCTAAAGAACAGCCTGGGTTCTCCCCAGTCCCAGTTCAGGCAAATGATGATGATGATGATGATGATGATGATGATGATGGTGAGGGTGATGATGAAGAATATGATGAAGAATATGATGATGATAATGATAACTAACATTTGCATATCACTTTAAGGCTTTTAAATTCATTTACATTCATTTTCTCTGCTCACTTTCCATTGTCCCAATAATTCTATGAAACAGATGCTATTGTTTTTCTCTATTTTAAAGATGATGAAACAGAAATTGCCAAATTAAGTGACTTAGTCAGTGTCACACTGCTAGGAAGTCTTTGAGGCATGATCGGAACTCAGATTTTCCTAAGTACTTAATATTTTTCTGGTCCAATGTTCTTACCAAAACCCCACATTTCTGAGTTACATAATGGAAGAGGCCCTGGGATCAAGATTTCATTTGTATAGAGAAGCTCCCTCCACCAATACAGACCTGAAGCTCAGAGTCTCTAAGGTCTTCAGTCACACATCCAATATAAGTCAGATATGGGAGTTCAACTCAAGTCTCTCAGGGTTGGAGACATCCTCTGTAGTCTCCATACCTCAGGGCCCTCTGTTGACACACCTAGGAGCTTAAAATGTATTTGTTTAGTCCCATTCAATCCCCCTTCTATGTAGTATTGAATCTTAAAAAAAAACAAAAGCAAAGCCATTTACCATATTTCAACTTTTTCATTTTGTCAATAAGAAGATAGACACGAATTGTTCAAGAGATTCTGGTTGCCCACTTTTTTAGATCACACTCTTTAATGCCCATGCCAGTGTGAAGAATAGGGGATTGTAGGAGATGGCTAGTTATATTCATGTGAGTATTCTATGAACATCCCCATTGCAGACTAGATGGAAAGTGCCTTTATTCTGTGCTAAAGTAAATGGAGATCCTACTTCCTAATTTTAGTTAGTGGGATATCTGATAAAATTTCCACATGGGTCATGGATAAAACTTTGCCAATGACAGTGTACGAACTGCATCCAAGTCCTATTCCCCACTTCAGAATTAAAGACTAAAATAGAAGACAGAGAGTGTTAAGCTGCTAGAAGCCTAACTCCTGTCATGTGAAAACATGGCAGCAAAATGTGTGCATGGCATGAGAATTAAAGAGCAAAATGCTAAAACAGTTTAAATAGGATTGAAAAACTTAATGGCACATCTGAAATGGGCATGTTTGCATCTCTCTTGGAGAACAATATTTTTTTCCACTTGAATTACATGGACTGACTTCCAAGCAAAAGTGGAATTTCCCCAAAGTATTATCATTGTCAAAGTCCTAGTTCAATGACCTGTCCAAGGTCCTCTTTTCCAAACCATGAGAACTAAATTAGATGGCAAGAGTGCTGAAGTCAAGGGAAAAGATTGAAGAATGACTCTGTCTACTGAGTATGACTCAACGATTCCGAGGAGAATGTCAAAGATGGAGCTCCCCCACTTCTCATGTGGAGGCTCGCCAAAGACTAGGGAAGAAGACTTTTTTTCAACTAACTCAGGATAGCTAGGATCATATGCAAAAACTTCTAATCTCTCAAATGTTTTATGTGGGAAAGAGGCTATAAATTTCAATTACTAATGAGGTTTTTTTTTTTGCTGCAATAATCACTTACCAATAAATGTGTTTCTTCCTCATTGTCAAAAATCGAAGAAGAGTTCATCTAAATGATATCATATGATTTCAATGCTTTTCTTAACCTGAGCTTCCCATTCCAGCCTTATCTTTTTTGTTTTATTTTTTTCTCTTTATATATCTAACACTCAGCAGAGTGTCTGGCATATAGTTGGTGCCTAATAAATACTAATTGACTGGCTATAAATACTGACACTGACAGTGTGTAGATTTCAAGCCTTTCTCTTTTCATTGAAGTGTGGTCTGACATCACTCATGTGAAATTTATTTTTGACATTATATTAGACTCAAATTCTGTTGAGTTTTTATTATTCTATGCCTGGTTATTATTATGTACGTTGTTATTTACTTGTGTATTGTTGTTGTTGCTGCTGCTGCTTGTTGTTCAACAGTTTGTAGAAGGTTTTTTGACATTTATATCATTTCTAGTCATTATTTCTAATGGCACAGGCGATATTCAATTACATTCACATACCACATTTTCTTGAACCATTCCCAAGTTGAAAGCTCATAATTTGTTCCAAGCCTTTTGCTACTACAAATAGTGCTGCTATGACTATTTTAGTACATATGGGATCTTTCTTTTTGCCAATGAGCTTGAAAAATAAAGCCAGTAGTGGGTTTACTGTATCAAAAGTTATGCAAAGTTTAGCAAATTGTCTAACGATTTCAAAGAGTTTCCCAATTGGACCAATTCACAACTCTATGTCCATGCAAGTCTCTTTCAGCATCAGTAGCTCTAACACTGATAGATGTTATCTTTGATCATCTCTGCCCATTTTATAGTGAGTAGACTTTTGGTTTTGACTTGTTTTTTGCACTTTAGATATTTTTCATAAATATGTCAATAGCTTACATATTTTCTTATGAAAATAAGAGTCTGTTTATGCTCTTTGACTCCTTATCTTTGAGGATTATGCTAAATTTTGTTAATTTATAATGAACTGTGCTCTTAGCCCTTTCTGCTCCATATCCCCAGGTACATTCATTGTTCCAGCATGAATTATCCATTTCCTTCCCTTCCTTTTATCAGAGAAGCATATACATTATCGCAATCAATAACTGTTTCTATCTCTTGCTGTGTTGAACTTGCTTACGCCAAATGGTTTTGATGTGTTATATGATTTATAAGCAAGCAACATAAAACCTTTGTTCTTTTTTGGTTAGGACCTTGATATTAACCTCTGATTCCTCCACATAAAATGGTGCTTTTTCTTTTTTAAATCTAGTTCTCTTAAGTATCTTCTTGGTAACTTGATCAGTATAACTCTAAATAAAGAAATTAGATTTGAGTCAGTCATGTTTTTATAACTTTGTCCCAGTCCAACCATGAACACTAAATATTTAATTGATGTGTAGCTGTTTATACCTAAGTATTGGGCAATTCTTAGTATGTTAATCTATAGATATGTTTCACATTACATAATTTTCTCTTTTTCCTTCTTTTATTTTTATTTTTTTGTGCTGAAATAGTGATGATATACTTGGAGTCATTTTATTTTCTTTTGTTTTATGGAAAATATGAATGATTTCATTGGTTTCTTTGTTTTTTCCCATGATTAGTTAAGTAAAGCATTAAGTTCTGCCTACACATGATATGTGCCTCTTTCTCCCTGATGCTTCTTTCTTTTGTAACTTAGTTTGGACTCTGCTTCCCTTTTCTGAGTATGTCCATTGTTTCAGCCTTCGATATCTCCTTCCCCTAAGAGCTCAGCACTTAGAGCCAAATCTCAAAGATCTGCCTTCCAATCAAAGTTCTGCCCCCTCTTATGGAATCACGAGCAAGTCACATTTGTTTTTCACTTTTCTCATTTGTAACATTGAACTATATGACATTTATGATCCTATGTTCTTAATAACGAGCAATAAAAACAGCCTCCATTTATATAATGTCTACTGTATACTGGACATTATGCCAAGCCCCAAGTACTTTGTAAATATTATCTCATTTGATTCTCACAATAGTCCTGAATGATAGGCGCTATTGTCCTCCCCATTTTACTGTTGAATTAACGGAAGCAAAAAAAAACCTTTAAATATCTTGCCCAAGATCACACAGCTAGTGAGTAACTGAGGCAGAAATGGACTTGCAGTCCAGTGTTCTATCTGCTGAGCCACCTGGCTGCCTCTACCTGGTGGTTATTTTAGTGGGAGAAAAGCTCAGATTTTCTAACCATTCCCAGGGAACTTTCATCCCTTCTAGAACTTGGCTGACAATTTGTAAAGTTCCTGAGCCTAAGAAATTAATCAAAAAGCAATATATAGAAAATATAGACCAGAGTTTTGTGTTATGATCAAATAAAACTTACAAGAAAGTGTACTTAATGAAAGGCATAATCATTACTGATGCAGAGAAATTAGTCCTAATGGTAATCAATTTGTAAAAATGACTATGATTAGGGTGACTTTGACACTACACAGACCCAGTCTGAAAGGCATCCCCGTGGTCAGCTCGGGGAACAAGCTGCTGGTAGTTGGGGCAAAAGGTGCCAGCAGAACTTAGCTCAGCCACTTCTCTGAGACGCCCCATATATTGTGTGATCCTGGGCAGCCCGATCAGCTGCCCCCTGAAGATCAGATCGATGGTCAGTGAACATGATCTCTGGGCTGGCAGGACCCTGTGCGAGAGATCTCCTTGTTACTTTTCTCTCTTAGATCACAAATCCTCAATGGATATTTGGGATCTATAAGGGAGTTCTCTTTTACACCCACTTGATTATCTATCCATCAGGCAAGGCCCTGTCTCAAAGGTCATGAATAACTTAGTGACATCTCCTACAATCCTAAAAAGGGCTGGTTGGAGGCTGCTAGACAAGGTCCCAAAGGGCAGGGGCAGAATTAGCCGGGGGGTTCTTTCTACAGCGACCATGTTCCATTCTTGGTAGAGATGAACTTTAGGAAATGTGATTCTGGTTTTCAGCACCAGAAACATAATGATATCAGGTGAATTAAAACATTTTCCAGCATGGTTTGTTTTTGAACTACTTACTACAACAGCATTTGTATAAGGAGTACAACAGTCACTTTTACACAAGTGAGGCTACTGAAGCTTTGGGAGGGTAGGTGCCTGCTCACAAAATGTATCAGTAAGACAAACTCAGGTTTTCTGATTCTGAGACAAACTCTGCTAACCAAATACTCATTCTCTGTGTTCCTCATTTTCTTCAACTGTGCCTGACTTCAGATCCTTACCAGTATAGGTGATCCTGGGTAAGTCACATTATTAGCTTCTGTGACTCATCTGTAGAATGGAGATTATAATGGCACCTTCCTAATGGGTTTGTTTTGACAGTCTTATAAATTAGTTTGCTTGTGTGGAGCACATTGCAAATTTAATAGGTCTCTAGAAATTTTAGGCAATAACAATAACACTAGGAGGAGGAGGAGTAGCAGCAATAGCAGCAATAGTAGTAACAGCAGCAGTAGTAATAATAGCAGTAATAGTAGTAGCAACAGCAGCAGCAGCAGTAGTAGTAATAGTAGCAGTAGTAGTGGTAATAGTAGTAGTAGTAGTTAGTAGTAGTAGTAGTGGTAATAGTAGTAGTAGTAGTAGTAGTAGTAGTAGTAGTAGTAGTAGTAGTAGTGGTGGTAGTAGTAGTAGTAGTAGTAGTAGTAGTAGTAGTAATAGCAGTAGTAGTAGTAGTGGTAATAGTAGTAGTAGTAGTAGTAGTAGTAGTGGTAGTAGTAGTAGAAACAGCAGTAGTAGTAGTAGTAATAGTAGTAGTAGTAATAGTAGTAGTAGTAGTAGTGGTAGTAATAGTAGTAGTAGTTAGTAGTAGTAGTAGGGGTAATAGTAGTAGTAGTAGTAGTGGTGGTAATAGTAGTAGTAGTAGTAGTAGTGGTAATACTAGTATAGTAGTAGTACTAGTAGTAGTAGTGGTGGTGGTAGTGATAGTAGTAGTAGTAGTAGTAGTAGTAGTAGTAGTAGTAGTAGTTTGGTTGTTGTCCTTCCTTCTCAAAGAGGACTAATATGACATGAGTATGTCAGAGTTGATTTACAATGTTCCCGACTGTGGCTGATCAGAAGAATAGCTCAGAATGTTCTGCCACGGGTTGGGCACAAATAGTTCATATGAACATTTGAGGTGGCTCATCTAGCTGTGCACATGTCACTTTTCTTCTAATTCAGTTCGGATTTTCACCTTCTTTGATGCTGGGTGGTCCTGTGCCAGTATCTCCCATGTAATACAATTGATTCCAAGTAGTTGTGGTAGTAGTAACAGTAACAATGATAGTGGACAGTAGTAACAGTAGTAGTAATAAAAGTAGCAGCAGCAGTAACAGAAGTAGCAAGAGTAGTAGTAATAGTTAAAATAAGTGTAGCAATAATAATGGCAGAAGCAGCAGCAACAAAAGCAATAGTAGTAGCAGTAGTGGCAGCAGTAGTAGTAGTAGAAATAGTAACAGCAGCAATCGTAGTAGTAGTCATAATATTACCTCCCCCCTTTTCTCGGCCAGTCTTTCCTGAATGAAGATCTGAAACATTATATGGGTCAATGGGATAGCTAGGACTTAGGGTGACGACGATATTTAAGAATATGTGGAGGAGTGATAATCCATTCTGGAACAAGTGATCTCCCAGCTGATTTTTCACCCGTCTCTGGAACAGTCACAAAATTGTGTGCACGCTTGTGGTCGGGGGGAAGCCTATTCTTTTTGTGATGGGATTGTTAGAGGAAAGAGAGAATGTTTAGAAGGGAAGGGGAGAGCTACTAAATGGCCTGAAGTGATGTCCAAAATGCACAGGGTGTCCTGCCTCAAGTTGTACAAGCCTAAACATTTCCAATTTCTGAGACTCAATTTCCTCATCTGTAACATGAAGTTCTAATGATCTAGGCTGGGGGCACTGTGTGTGTGTGTGTGTGTGTGTGTGTGTGTGTGTGTGTGTGTGCTGAAGTAGACCATTTTGGTAGACTAATGAAGCCAATGGACAGAGCAGAATTTTAAATTCATAACATTAAATTTTAGGCAGAAAATGCAAATAGATTTTTCCTAGCCAAGTCCACGTCACCCCTGAAATCTGCCTGCATGTATTGGGAGGTTTGGGGATCCCAGATCTGGTCCTCCCTCCACCCACAAATCACCCAATTATTTTGTTTTTTTTTTTCCCTTGAGAACCTACAGAGAGAGAGAATGCCCCCCCCTCCAGAGGCAGGCTGTATTCCTGTTTGGTGCTGGTTTTCCTTCACTCACTCTCTGTAATATCTGCCCAATCCTCATAGTTCTTGTGTCCAGATCCAAGAAGAACTAGAGCACTTCCTCTTCGGGGACAATCAGCCAGCTCATACTTAGTGAGGGCTCACTCTGTGCCTAGACTGGTGCTAAGCGCTGGGATAAAAAGAATAAAAGGCATTCTGCCTTCATGGAGCTTATGAACAAGGCAACTGCACAAAGCACAAGCTGCCGCAGGGGATCTTGCCCCCCTAAGTCATCTTCTGGTTAACATCCCAGTTCCTTCTTTGCCCCATAACATGAAACCAAGGACCAGTCCTGGGGATTGCCTTTCCCTGACTCCCTTTTGTTCATCAATATATGCCAATTAACCAACAAGCATTTATTAAACACTTACTGAATACTGCTTACAAGACATGACAATTGCCTCCTTAAACAGTTGCCAGGGTTTTGAGTTTCTTAGCAAAACTTCCTCCCTAGGATTTTGGTCTAGAGCAAGTTTCCCCTTCCTGGTCTGCAGGCTCTGCCCATGCTCCATGGGTGGCCACCCTGATTTTGGTCTAGTTTTTTTGGACTTTTCTGTTTTGTCTGGCCTACATTTATTACCTCAAAGACATAGAGTAATAAGTTCTAGGATTTTGACAGCTCACAAAAATTAGAGCCATTTTGTTAACCTAAAAATCAGATGCACAGCAGTTCCTTCCAGGTCAGAGAAAGCGGCCTTGGACTGAGTAAGAGAAAGATCTACCTAGTATACAGGGAGAGAAGTGGGGAAAGTAGTCATTTTCCAACTTGACTAATTATGCTTGGGGGTTTCCATTTTGAGCTCAGTTGTTTCTTCTTGCTGAGAGAGTAAAAGGATTATTAGTGCCTCTAAATGTCCATGCCTTGGAGAAAAGCTCAGTTGTTCCATCCTGGCTATGCTCCTTATTCACATCATTGAATTGAGAAGTACTTGACCATCTAAAAGCATTAATACTGAGTCTTGCTTTAAAAAAAAAGAAGAAAGGACAAGATAATTGTACAATTAATTATAGATTATTCAGCTTGACCAGAAACAATACTAAGGCGGATGAACAAGCCATCAGAATAACTAGAGGAATGAGAAATTGCACCATGTCCATTTAATTGCTTTCTCTGATAGTCTGAAGAGCAATATAGATAAGGGGAAAGTGACTGAGCCGGTCCCTGAATCTCAGCAGTGCCTTTAAGACATCTCCAACATAAGCAGACAAGCAAATATAGGGAAAGCCCAATTCTCTGACTGGCTAAGGCCCCAAGAGGCTTCAAATCAGCCATCCTGGAAGAGAGCCAAAGAGGGAACTCGGTATCTCTCTGTCAAAGGCTACTTGGCATGGATGAGAACCAAACACTGCCCATTTCATTGTGGGACAAAGGCTTCATAAACTCTGAAGCCCATAGCAATGGGAGAGGTGGAGATTTACCTTTGGACTTGATACCAGATCAGACAGACAATCTATCCTGTCACTGAAGGCTAAATTAACTAGGTCAAAGGCAAAGGAAAAACCAAAACAATTTTTTTCTTCTGAGAACTAAACATGCCTTTGTGATTCTACATTGGCCACTTTAGGAGCATTTCAAGAATCACATAAAAGAGATGGTTGATTTGATAGTTTTGAGAAATCAAAATAATTCAGATGAAAAATAAAGTCAATGAAGAAATCCCACCAGTATCATCTTTGAGTAGAAGTAAAATGAAAGATTTAGAGGTAAAAATGGTGGCCCACAGAGAGTTAAGTGCAGGGAAGTGCTTGCCTAGTTCTAGAAAAGTCAATTTAAAAATCTTTGGAATCAGATGGAAATGGTGACTGGTATAAAGTAGCAAGAACAGAAGAGGAAAATCTCCTTCAAGTATAACCTTGGGTTCCCCATAAACTGATTCTACCACTTTCTGGAGTAATTGTAATAGCTCACCAGAATCACAGGTAAAATAGGTTTGCCTCCTGGCACCCTAACATCATGGATACAAGTAGGGCTTGGTGGCCCACAGTATGGGTTTCACAGGTGAGGTTTGACTTGACCAAGGGCACATGGCTGCTAAGGAGCCAAGTGGGTACCACAGCCTGGCTCAGCTTAGCTGGCCTTTATTCCTGTTACCAACCAGCACATGGCCTGCCAAGGAGATGGAAGGACAGAATCAAGACCGAGGCCAGATTACCCCAATCTTTATTTCATTGTGAATCTTTAACATGAAGAGAATACTACTGCCGCTGGGACTGTGCTGGGGTCAACTTGCACCAGCTGAGGAGAGTTTGTTGTCAAATTTTCAGTGTGAGAAACCCACAGAGAAATTGGAAAATACTGCAAATCAGAGCTTGATTTATTGTTTTGTGGATTATCTAGGCTTAAAAAGAAATGGGGAGAAAATGAATAATGTAGATTAAATTTAAATTAATGTTGCAAGTACATTTCTTTTATCTTCAGAGAATGAATTGTTCAACATTTACCAATATTCCCCTAACCAACAGAACTATTGGTCTTTATTCATTGTTAAAAATAAATCATACCAAGCAATGTGGTCATTCAAAGAGTCATCTTTGGAGGAGCCTTAGTGTGCCACTGGGGCCAAGCTCCTCTTGGCAGCCCAATGAAATCATGTTCTGGCTACCCTATTTTAATGTAATCTCCCTTTGGGACTGGCTTGCTTGTTTCCATAGTCCTGGTGCTTAGCTCACTGCCAAATACGTAGCAAGATCCTAATAAATCCTCCCTTCCCTCTCTGGCCCTGTCTCTGTCACTGTCTTTCTCCATCTGTGTCTCTGATTTTGTCTCTATCTCTTCTTTCTCTGTCTCTCTTTCCTCTGTGTCTGTCTCACAGACTAGGATATAAAATTCTGTTCCAGGTTCTCTCTTTCTGAGACTGTCTCCCCATTTGTAAAATAACATGGAGCTGATCTAATATGAATCTCTCATTCTAAAGTGCCTCCTAAATCTATAATTTAAAGAACATTTGGGACATTAGAATCTTAGAGTAAGTCCAGGCTGACAAAACTGAACACAATAGTACTTAATTATGTGGTTGATTCAGATAATTCAGCTTGGCAACCCACATGATTCAGGGAAAAATCAAACAGTCTGAAATACCTAAAGAATGATCCCTGCCTCTTCTTCTGGCCTTGCAGAGAACCTTGGGTGGAATCATCAGCTAAGAGGTTCTTTGTTTTGTTTTAATATAGTGACTGTCACATATCTTTCCTCCCTCCTTTACTTTGGTGCAAAATTTTAATTCCCTTCAGGCCCACAGAGAGAGTTGAAAATTTCTCACCTTGTAAACTACATTTTCCTTTAGTGGAGACTACATTTGAAGCATCTTTTTGAGCATCTAAGGTGGGGTTTAATGAATTCTATTAATTTTAAGATTCATTAATCCAAATATTAAGAATTCAAATATTTGTGGAATAACAAAGGTGTAACCACACCTTTCTCTTTGAAAAGATTTGTTTGCTGCTCTGGGGGGCTGGGGTGGAGTGAGTGGAGAGGCTTTCAGAGCCCTTCCTTTTCTGGGGAAAAATTGATGATATTTTTTCCCCTCTAGAGATGGAGATTTTCTTTCAGAAAGCCTGAAGATGTGCTGCCATCTACTGGGAAGTAATTTATAGTATGGTTAAAATAAATCCTAGCTCATTGTCAATTTCTTGTACGCAACAAGGAAGATATCTAAGTGTATGAGAAGTTCATATGTAGAAATGTAAGGAATACATATGCTTGTTCGTACATATGCAAATGCATCCATATAGTCACACAGGTACATGTATGTAAATATACATCAAATATTTTATATAGGAATACAGAATATGTGGATTGTAAACTATGCATTTATGTACATAATACATTAAAAAATTGAAACTGAATGAATACTCATATATGGACAGAATCCAGGTCACTTAGAATCTGAGTTTACTATGTGCCAGCCACTGTGCTGGGATTATAAAGAAAAAATAAATACAAGCCTTGCCTTCCTTGAATTTGTTGAAATTATCATAATTTCACGTGAATTGATAAATGTGCATGTATATATAAGCACATATATGTCTATTTATATAGATATATTTATACATATATAAGTATATATGTATATAAAATGTTTATTTCTGATATTTGTAATATAGTAGAAATTATTGAATGTTTCTTCATATACACAGACATATAAGTATGTATTTCCATTTGTTCCCTGATTTCAGTAGTATAAGTAATTCCTCATGTGGAAGCTTCCTCTATAAATGGCACTCACCAGCCCTTCTGCCACATAGTGTGGTCTGGACTTCTGAAGAGTTGGGGAAATTGGCATTTAAAGCCCTTCCACGTCCAGGTTCCAGGTAGGATGTGCAGGGCTCATTGGATGTCACTGTCCTGTCTTTTAGAAAGTTTTGCTTCAGTCCAGCTAGATTACTTGTCCTCTGAATTCTGAGTATTTACCCGTATTGTTTTCCATATCTAGAACATATCCCTACCTCATTATCCCGCTTAGGACACCAAGATTAATTCAGAGCTAAGTAAATTTGTCCCTAGTACAGGATACATATATTGCCCTCTCATTTTATTACTTTTTCCTATAAAATACACTTTCAATTTCCTTATTTGTGAAATATATCTCCCAGAACTCCATTAAAATATAAGCTCCCTGTAGGCAATGATTTATTTTATACTTATTGACAATGGCTAGGATATTATCTTGAACCTACAAGACATTTTTCAACTGCTTCTTGGATTGTGTACACACTCACCCATGGAGGAATATTTGACACAAATCACTTTCCATTTTTGTTTGTTTTTAACACATCATATTTGATATCTTTCCTTTTAAGTGTTAATTGTTTGAAGAATTATAATAATTTGTACACCAAGGATTTTATGCTTCTCTTCCTCATGATAAAATTAAAAAGTGGTGCAGATTTCAGTAGCTATAATAACAAGACCACCAATTTCTTTTGTAAAGAACTTTTAGTTATACTTTTTTAACATCATTTTCTGATTTAAGGTTACAGTCTCCAGAACAATTTCTCTACTTTGTTTAGTTTGTATATATTTATGTACATGTCTACTCCCAGAGGGGAGGGACTTTCACTTTTGGACTTGACATATGATGTTGAACAAATTTGGGTTGATAAACTGACCAATTGATTCGCTCTTTTATCCTAAAACTTCCAAATCATTGAAACTGTTCAACTTGAGCATTACCAACACACATTACACTTTTGATACCTAAAGGAAATTGATGACCATTGCCCTTGAGCTTCATTTGAATATTGTGTTTTGTCATGTTTCCATTGCTTTCTCATCATTTTTTTTTCTCATTGACAAGATCATAGATAATGCTGTGTAAGTGGATTCCAAAGGAACCCATCGAGAATGGCAATGACAAACGAGGTTTCTAGAAAACAAAAAATGGGGAGAAATGTTTCACCACTGAAGTAGATAGATAATAAATAACAATAACAAAGAAGAGAGAACAAATATACTAGATCTTGGAGTAAGCTTGCTTGACACAAAACTAAATGAAATAGTAATAATTTGACTAATAGTAGTTGGAAAATTGAACTGAATTAATTGATTTTTTGTGGTCACACTCAGATGTCACCTCCAGAAAGATTTTAGTAATGACTGCTCTCCCAAAATGGAATAAGATGCCTTGATTTGAATTCAGATCTTTCTCACTCCAAGTATTGTCCTAAAGAGTCCAATCTTGCTATGTGGTGCAGTGGATAGAGTGTGGCACTTGGAGTGAGGCAGGCCTGAGCTCCAAACCTGCCTTGGACACTTGCTTTTTGGAAGTCCTTGGGTATGACACTTGACCCTCCTCAGCTTTGGCTTTATTATCTATAAACACAGATTATAATAATAGCACCTATTTCACATAATTGTTTTGTAGATTAAATGGGATCACATATAAAAATGGATAGAAACTTTAATTTAGAAATGATAGATTATTGTTCTTCTTGTTACGTCAAACCAACCAACTTTCTAACTCAGAACAATCCTGCCCGACCTTTTTCACACACCATTTGTGAGCTAAAATAAGATAATACCTGTGAAAATGCTTGGCAGCCTGTAAAGTTTTACACAAATGTAAAAAGATTAGCACTCATTAACATTACTTAATATCACCATAATAATTGGCAAGCAATGAATCCTTTCAATTAAGCAAATTAAGAAGCTACACGGACATTACAATAGTGGGGTGGCCACTATGCCAATCCCAGAAGGTCTTGAAATTCTGAATCACAGAATCTTAGAATCAGAGAATAAGAAATTATTATTGAGATGGCAACAAAGAAAAACATGCTAGGAAAAAGTGGGCTAAAACATAAGACCAATGATGAACTATCTGGGTGAAACATCATGAAGGATATTATTTCAATGTATGGTCAGAAAGAGCTCCATATTGAGTTCTGTATGAAGGAAGACCTAGGGGCAGTAGAAGAGCCCAATCACTATGTCAGTAACAATGAAATATCCAAAGATCTTGGCAGGGATGGCCCAGAATGCATCAAACAGATTGTCTCTTGAAACTTTACAGGAGAATCTCTTTAAGAATTCTATAGGATCATAAAATCCCAAATGGAAAAGCCATCTCATTCGACTCCCTCATTTTACAGAAGAGTAAACTGAGGCCCAAGTTGCTTTACTGACTTGCCTTACTTATTACAGAGCATTATCCCAGCTGCTGGTACTGACTCCAGAAAGCTCTAGAATCATGACTTTGGGAATGGAAGAGGTCTTGGGGGAATCTCCTCTAGCAGTTAAAATTAAAAAGATTGATAGGTTATATCTGCCTGCTGAATGGTCTAATGCACAGACAACCAATAACAGAATCAGAAAAACCTGAATTCAGATTTGAATTTAGACACTTACTATCTAGATGACTCTTGTCTGTCTTACTTTCGAGTGATGGTACCTAGCTCCAAGGTTGTTGTAAGAAAAATGAGATAATATTTGTAAAGCACTTTGCAAATTCTAAAAGTATCATAGAAAAAGTAGGATATTGATCATCATGGCCATTGTCATTGGTGTAACTTGAGAGGATGAGAAGGCACACTCCTGGAAGATATTCCCCATAGTGGATATTTTAGCTCCATTGGTATATTAGTTAATTTCTACCTTGAAAACTAAAAATAGTGTGATTTCTATTTTTCACTATATCACTCTTTAAAAAGAATTATCTTGGGCTAGATGACATCTCTATATTTCCTCTTTCAAAAATTAATTCATATATTAAATTATATATATATATATATACAGAGAGAGAGAGAGAGAGAGAGAGAGAGAGAGAGAGAGATACAGAGATTATTTGAAGGGCAAAATCCTTCCCTTTCTCATTTTGGAGATACTTGAGGTACAAAGAGATTAAATTAATTGTATAGGATCAGAAAGCTAGTAAAAGTATGAAGCAGCATTTGAACTCAGCTCCTTCTAACATTGCCTTATGCTTTAACTACCATGCCATATAATTTTCTCATTCCTCTCCCCAACTAGCAACTAAAACTCCAGCCAAAAACAAAAGAAAACTGTTTAATTTGTCTCATCACCTATAAATCTTTCCATTCAAAAAAGAAAAAAAAAAGGTAGTGTGGGATAGAGCCAGTTTTTGGAGGTGTGAGAATCACCAATGAGGGATTAACTTATCTAATCAAGGTGTGTGTAGGGATGTTTTTAGCTCATGTTTTATTCACACACAAAACTGTCCAATAATCATTTGCAAAGGTGTGAACAAATTTTGAAGAAAGGAAAGAAAATATGGCTCTCAAAATCATGGTGCTGTTTAGCCAGGAAAATCAGAGCATCGTTGCATTCTACAAAGGAATCTTGATAGAGATTCTGGCTATTGCTATTATTGGGAGTTACTTTTCAACCCCCCCCCAATAACAAATGCTCCTCTCAAAATTAACTTTGTGTTTCATTTGTGTATAGAGATAGTACTTACTACTTGTAGGCACATTGTTTCACAATGATAGAATGTAATTCCCATGAGGGCAATGGTTTTTTCCTCTTTGTCTTTACAGTCCCAGTCTAACTGTCCCTTGCATATTATTAATATGAGGGTATAAAATTATTTTTGAATCAAAAATGAATGAATTATGAGCACAGTTTGGTAAAATAATGACTAAGAGATGTGAGAATTTGGCCTAATGTTTATGGTGATGATTTCTAGGGTTTCAAATGCTTCAGACTAGATCATGGGTTCAAGGAATAGATTTTAGGAGCTCTTTATATTTGGATGGAAAAAAATAAGTATGTCTTTATTTCCACCAATCATAACGTACTTGTAATGTAATATCCTTCAAATATTTTAAAACACTATTTTAAAGAAAGGGTTCTTTGGTTTCATCAAAGCAATCCATCACACATACATGCACACATACATGTATTAAGAACTCCTGAATTACAAGTTTTGAGGGTTCTTCCAGCTTCAGCATCTTATTAATCCATCAATCAGATAATACCTACCACTGATTTACTGAACACTTACTTTGTGTCAGGTAATGAGGTTGGAAGTCAAAAAATGGTTGTTCTGGCCTTTAAGAAGCTTGCATTTTCTTATCTTTGTGGAAGGAGCTTTGACAGTCAGGTGATAAATGGCTGGAGGATTTGTTCTGGAATGACAAAGGTCTGATCTTGAATCCAGCCATAGATACTCATGAGTTTTCTCTCCATATCAGTTTCCTGGACTCCAAAATGGTAATAATAGCATCCACCTCTCAAAGTTTTTCTAAGAATTAAAGAAGATAATATTTGTAAAGTTCTAGATCAATGCTACATATCATTGGTTAGTTTTAAATGACATTTATACAGTACTCCATCAAAAGAAATTTTGACTCAAGATCTGATCTTACTTTTAAAGGGGAAGATCTTGATCTGATGACTAAGTTCTATTAAAAACTGACCACAAACAAATTCAGCCAGTTGTTTGGAGTAATGGCACCATTACTTACTAGTTTTACTGACTAATTGCATTTAAATTGATTAGGGACAAAATAACTGTTTGCATCCTCCACAGAGATAACAATGATAAAGGACAGTATCTAAAAGGAAAAAAAAAACACTCAAGTTTCTAAGTAGATGAATTTTTTTTACTAAAATAAAGAACTTTTTCTCAACCAATAGGGAAAGACCAAACTCCTTGTACTCTCATTTTCTAGCACATTTCATTTGCTATAATTCACAATCAAGCTACAACATTGTTGTTTTCGAACAAAATGGCTTGCACACTTCCATAGGATTTTAGTTAAATTCATTATCCAACATCTTCATTTTTTGTATCGTTAAAGGTACATGATTTAAAAAATATAACATCCCAAAAGATGAAATTTGGAACTCCATTTAAAGATGTGTCTTGAAAAGTCATCAGGATTAATCTTCATCTATTGAAATGAAATATAATTCAGAAGTTGTCCCTGATTTCAGCATAAAACAGTCTGCTGCTGTCACTAAGGGTAATGGCAGTAACACTCATATAGCACTTTATGGTTTGCAGGGCACTTTACATAAGAAACATTTTAGAGCTTGCTCCGAATGATTCACCTAGATATGTGTTCACTCCTTCATGATCTAGGGTTGTAATAGGGAGCAGGAAATATATGGAAATAATTTTAAACTACAAATAATCCGTTTGCTCCTATAGGTAATACTGTCCCCTGAGTATCCACGGCTATATTGGAGGCCATCTAGCATATTGGTTGCAGGAGAGGATGGAAGTTTAAATGAAGAATCTGGAACTTTCACTAACTAGATGATTAATCACTGCCTTATCAAGAACTAGCTAGAGAGAGAAAAATAAAGGTATAAATATATTATAATCCATATGGGGTGCATGAAGTGTTCAAGGAGTTCTGGCATCTCTGGTGGGAGGGCTGCAAACTCTTTTCATGTGCTCATTCACCTGTTGTGTCCATTGCCATCCAACTGTCACCTGTAATTCCAAGAAGCTATACCTTGAGCAGGGGTCACACCCAGATAACTGTCTCAGCAAGCAGGATAAACCAGGTGGAGGATAATCAAGGGGTCTCAAACCCAGAGAGGATTTAGGCAGATATCTACCCCAAGCACATAAGGATTTCCAGAAGAACGGGTAAATAAAAACACAAATGTATTCCTATGACCATGAAGATAGCTGAAACAGGCACTATAGAGCACTTAGAGCTTGAGCAGACATTGACGTCCTGAACCATCTACAGGTGCCCTGAGTTTTGTCTTACTGGAAAAGGGAACAAGGCTGCTGACTTTGCAACTCAATCTCACTTAAATCCAGTTGATATGCTAGCCAGGACACTACCCTGTGATATCACTGGTCTTCTTCAAAAATGAAGAAACAGAAGCAATAACATGACCCCAAGATGTGGTATAGATTTCCATGAAAGCTCCATGTTTTTTGTTTTGTTTTGTTTTGTTTTACCATACCCACTTTGTGTTTATCAATGGAAATATGATGAAAATGGGAAACCTACAAAGGTCTGACATGTTTGTTTTGTGTTGTTTTTCCCGCTACTTGGATGATCTACAAAAGGCCAGATCAAGAAAAATAAACTTTAATTAGAGATTTTAATTCAGTCTTTGCTGAAACTGTGAGGCTTGTCTCCTCGTCTTTGTCTTATTGAATAATTAGGTTCATCATCATCACCAGTACCAGGTTTCATATACTATCATTATGTTCATTTTACATAGAAAGAAGCTAATGCAGAGAAAAGGTAAATTACTTCTTCAGAGTCACGTAATTTTCCTTAGAACTCAAGTGTCCTTGACTCCCAAATCCTGGTCTTTCTCTACTCTGCTACCTAGTTGCTCACTTCAAGGTAAGCTCAGCTGAGTCTTTTTCTGATATAATCTACTGGATTACCTGATATTACTTTGTATTTACTACTTCTGTTTACAAATGGTGCAAACAGTTTTGCTCCAGGTTTATGCTTTAATAAAACTTAATTGTCCCAATACTTTTGGAAAACCCTCTATGTTCTGTCCTCTAAGACAACAAAGATGATTCCATTTCTCTCTTAGATCCCTAACCCATTGTCTGGAACATATCTATTGAATGACTGATTGATTGACTAGCGATGGCCTCTCTCAATTTCCTTGCTCTTGCTTAAATGAAGTTCCTTTTGGGTACCACTTAACCCACCTGTTTGTGAATTGAAGATGGCTATTGAATTTGTTACAGCACATTGTGCATCTTAAAGGGAAAAAAGAAAGAAAAAGAAATATTGACCATCAGTGACAATTACTAAAGATTCATCACTGAAGCTGCTCCACTGTATTCTTAATTATGATCAATTTTGAATCTTCAAACACCCAGAATACTTCAGGAGGAAAAGCAGTATCAGCCTTTAAAACAAAAATTAATTTTCCCTTTTAAAAATTATAAGTAGAATACTTTTTATTGTACTTCCTTCTCTTCAAAATGAAAATTTAAAAGATCCTTTTAGACTGGTTTTAGAAGAGTTCACAGCAAAGATGCCTTTCCAGCATAATTCACTAGAGCACATATGTCTGGTTGGCAGGTCAAATCTGTACATGAGAATGTCCTCCCTTTGGTCCCAAATTTCAAAACCTTATTTGAACCAAAGGCTATAGGTTGGGAGGGAAAAAAAGCACCAAACATGATATCAGGGAGTCTTCAACACACATCTCTGACAATATGAGTTCTGATCTCATGGAAAGGTCTATTAACTTGTCTGAATTTTAATCACTTCCTTCATCCCATACCAGAGAGTTAAGTTAAACCTGGAAATGTAGACAACGGTATCTATAGAAACAAAATCACTGGTTCTTGACTCACTCATGAATGTATAACAAATTGGGGACACAAGGTCCAAAATCAAACTTTCTCAGCCTTCAAAGAGCTTACATCAGACTGGCTAACATACCAACTTGTAAAATTCATACTAAAACCACATTTCCTAGGATGTTTGATGCTCTTTTTGTTAATATTTACCAGCATGACTGTCCCATAGCTGTTCTTTATTCCATGCCCTGAAATGAAATCTTGTAAGTACTTAGCTTGTTGATTATGTTCATGATCATTGATGAGCATCATTACTGCTTTCTCTCTCTCAGTATTCTATTGCTTTGATACTTCACCAGTTTTGCCATCTTCCACTGTCAAGGTACCAGTCTCAGTTTCTCACACTTTTACTCACCTTCCCTGAGAGCTAAACCATTGCCCAAGCTTGTTGATTTTACTTTCCTAACATTTCTCCCTATGTGTGTTTGGCAAGGTTTCCCTGTACAAAGTGGTCTTATCACCAATTTGCAGATGAACAAACTGATTCAAACAGAAATTCACTGACTAGGCCAGGGTCCTAGAGCTAGTAAGTCACTGAAACTGAACACAGGCCCGGTGCTCTATTTTGCCACCATGCTGCCCCCAATGATCCCAGCATTTTTGTTGTTTCTCACAGAAGTCACTCTATCTTCCCAATCTGTGCATTATTAGTGCCTATTTGCCCTACCTAGGATCTCTCCTCTATCTTATTTCATGGTTTCTTTAAAGTGTCAGCTACAAATCCCAACTTTTATAAGAAATCTTACTCTCCTTTAATACAAGTGTTGTCCCTCTGAGACCACTCCCAGTTTATCCCGGATATATTTTGTTTGTACAAAATAGGTTGAATAGGTCTTCCCCATTTAACCAGTCAATATATATTCATTGTGTCTATTTTGCAGAAGGTACACAAAGGAAACTAAGTCAGTGTCTGCTCACAAGAAGCTTACATCTAACAAGAAAGATAACATGTGAATAAGTATGTACACAGCAAGTTATATGTAGAATAAATAAGAATTAATTAGCAGAGTGAAGGTGCTGAAATTTAGCGGTATCAATAAAGGTTTTCTGCAGAAGATGGGCTTTTGTTGGGACTTGAAGAGAGCAGGGAAGCCCAGAGTTGGACATGAGGAAAAAGAACATCACGGCTAGAAACGATTACAAAGGCAATTCTCAGAGCTGGGGGATGTCAGGTTCTGATCATGGAACAGCCAGGAGGCAAGTGTTACTGGATCAAAGAATACATATTGGGGAGAAAGATATAAGAAGACAGGAAATGTAGAGAAGAAGGGTTCTGAATACCAAATAGGTTTGATATCTGATCCTGGAGACTGAGTAACAAGGTCAGACACAAGCTCTAGAAAAATCCCTTTAGTTGTCAAATAGATGATGGGTTGAAGTGGAAAAAGACTTTGGATAGGTCAGCCCACCATAAGCAACTTCACCAGTCCAGGTCTGAGTGGATGAGGACCTAGCCTCCAGTTGTAGCCCATTGAATTGTAATCTCCTTCAAAGTATGGATAGTTTTTGTCTTTCCACTGTATTTCGAGTGAGTACTTAAATCAGTGCCAGAAATAGAGTGCGTGCTTAAAAACTTGTTGACTTGACTTGGGCACTTCTTCCAGTGCTGCAGCTTCCATGCTGTCTATTCCAATCCAACTGGATCACCTCTCATCAACACTTTTTGAAATCTCTGAAAGCTGGCAGAATCATCCTGAGAAGTGCTATTGCCAGTGCTGAGCCCACTACAATCCAAGGGACTGGGAATTCAGAGAAAAGAAATAAAAGCAGGAGTGAAAATGCAAGGGGGCTATGAGACTTTCACATTGCATGACAGAGCAGGCATGGATCACACCACATGTGGGCAGCAGTTTCTAAGGTCATTCTCCATATAGATTCAGAACCTCAAGCTCTTTCTGGTCAGCGGGCAAAGTCCAATCTTTATTTAAAGCATTTGTTGGATCCCTGAAATTGAAGGAAGTTGAATGTCTATGCTTTTTCCTGGCATTGATTTATTTTCAGCTAAAATATGGCTCCAAATTTTGCCGTGGAAATCATTGGGAGTTCTGGGCCAAAGATACCCTGGAGATCTAGCCTATTACGCCACAAGCTAAAGACAAATGAAACCCTAGGACACTGATCAGCTTTGCAAACAGTAGGAAGAGACAAGTGATCAGAACACTGATGTCATTTGCAATTTGCAAAGGTTTATTTATTTTATAAGTTGTGAAAATCATTTAAAGCTGTTTGACAAATGTCCTGTTACAAGATTCTTAAAATAAACAACTCTGTACATGCTTTTCGATGCAATAGTAAGTCGGACAAGGGATTTGGAAAGATCTGCCAAGTGGAAGATTAGCCCCAGGGGCAGAAAATGGAGGAAGCGGGCATCAGAAGGAGCCTTTGGAAATGAGCAGAAGCGGGCTCAGGAGGTAGAGAGGTCTTCCTCATGGACTGACAGTAAGGAAATAGTAAATGACATTTTATGGGACATAACAATGGGCTTCTTTTTCCCATAATGGTGTGGTTCCCAGTCTTTTCATCCAGAGAGATTGAAAAGACTAAAGATTAATGACAAGTTGTGATGGTTTTCAGGTGACCTTTCATATTTGAATTGGAATATATGCATATGTGTATATTTATTTATATATATCCATATATATATATATGTGTGTGTGTGTGTGTGTGTGTGTGTGTGAGACAATTTTAGGTACTGTAAAAAATGATTTTCCTTAGCAGATTAATGTATCAAACAAAACAAAGTTCAGTTTCTCTCCTCTCTGTCTCTTGGTCTCTGTCTCTGTCTGTCTCTTTCTCTCCATTTTTCTCTGTCTCTGTCCCAGTCTCTTACATGTGTATGTGTATCTCTATCTCTGTCACTGTTTATCTCTGTCTCTATCTCTATTTGGCTCTGCCTTTCTGTCTGTTTCTGTCTCTGTCTTTATGCTTATCTGTCTTTTCCTATTTGTCTCTCTTTTCATTTTAAAGACTTGTAAAAGTTCTGTAGAGAATGGGTAAGAAATCATACTGGTTCCTTCATTCAACAATACTTATTGAGTTTACAATGAATGCACTATACTAAGGTACCTGAAAAAAAGGGGGGAGGGGTAGAGAAATAGATTTTTGTTTTTGTTCTATCACCTCAAACTTGTGGTCTCGAGTAATTTAATGAAGCACATATGCTAATAGCCCAAATATTGCTAAGCATAGATCTAATTCAACCTCATCATTTTATAGATGAAGAAATTCAGACAGATGCATGGTGTCAAATCTTGGTTCCAGGACACAAAGAGAGTGAGTGACTGAATTATGTTTAGAACCCAGGACTTTAGTTGCCATCATACACACACACATACACACACACACACACACACACACACACACATGCATATATACATACACATAGAGAAGAGAGAGAGAGATCCTTGTCTCAGACTCTTCCTACCCTTTCATAAAAAAATAAATGAATGAACAAATAAATAACCCAGCTTTGTTTGGATATATCCAAAGATTGAAGACTCATTAAGCATTTCCTGAGGTGGAATGTTACTCTATTGAGCATTTCTAATGGTTAGGAAAATTTCCCCCAACATCAAGCCCACAGAAATTTGAATCTTAGCAATATCCCCCCATAGCTCCCGGTTTTAGCCAGGAACAAAACAATACCAAAACTTTCCTCTATGGTCACTCTTGAAATACTTTTGTTGTTGCTGTTGGTTATCATGTTTCTCTGAGTCTTCTCTTCTCAAGACTTTCTTCTCTCAATTCCTGCCTGCATTCAAGGTTTTTCATCAGTCTGGCCTTCCTATTGTAGACTCTCTTCATCTTAAACTGTTCCACCAAGTCCTGAATATAATTCTCCATATATAGGCTGGCCAGGAAGAAAAAAGTGATATTATCTCTTATATGTCTGGAAATCAAGTGAAGAGTAGGAGGGAGTCCACTGCTCTGCCATTTAACTTCTCTTCTGTTTTGAGAAATGCTATAGTACTCATCTTTCTCCCATTTCCCCTAGTTTGCAATCATTTTTCAGATTTTCATTAATGAGTCCAATGATATGACAGCTTTTTTGTCCCCTCACAAGTGGTTGGGACCCTCCATCCACAGGATGGAAGGAGAGAACTACGGCCAAAATATGCCCCGACAGACTTTCTAGCAAGATGACCATAGGTTAACCAACCTTGCTCATCAGCACCACCTGGTGATAAGAGTAGACAAGAGATTTAAAAAGGACCAGCATTGTAGTGATGTGGGGAGGTGGGATTCTCCAATGTTATAATTCTGGAGTTCGTTCTGAAATGATTTGATGGAGTATTTCATTTCATTGGTGACAAATCAGGAATAGTCATGGTTAGAGAATGATCATGTAAAAGGTTTAAATCCTAAATGTTTTCAATATGAACCACTGTATACTTCCCTGATCATGTTTAATCCAAGAATTGAACTCAATGCGTCCAAAATCAAACTTCCAAAGCATCCTTCAGTATTATAAATGGAAATGAGAGGGGTTGCTTTTTGCAGCATTATCAACTTGTGATTGTCACAGAAGTGCTTCCCTCTGCAATCTTGTGTTAGATTTGTAGGGTATGCTTGTGCATTCAACATCTGAGCAATTCCACCTCCATCCCCATTTGACTCCAGATGGAGGAGAGGCAGAGATGGAGAGATTAATGAAGCAACTCAACAAACTGCTCAAAAGTCCAAAAACAAAAACAAAACATTAAAATGGCCTTTCCTGTTGACAGTTCTATATGTGTTTAGTCCAAGAAACTGAAATAAAGTCAGCATTGTTCTAAAATGTGGGTTGGGAGAGGAAGGTAGGGAACGGTCCATTCGGGAACTCCACAAGGAACTTGATTCTCTCTAATGTCTAGATTCATCCTTGGGACCAAGTGATATTAACTCTTTCAGTCTCCAGGGGGCCATTATCTGCAATGGGGAGAGGAGAGTCCATTAGCAAGAATGGTTTGCACATTTGGTGATGGGTTCAGATACCATGCAATAAGAATCTGAACTGGAGGTAATTTTATTATTTTAACGAGATTGGGGAATCAAGGCATTGCTGTAATTGAGTGGAGGAAGAGGAAATGAAAACTGGGTGATCTCTGTAGGATGTTGCCATCCTTCAGCACATTTTTAAAGAAAGCAATAGTGAGGAAATGGGAGGGAGAGATTTTAAAGGCAGTAGCAGATTTTAGACAGTGGGGGGTAAAAGATGAAAGTCTTTAAAGAGAGCTACTACGCATCTGTATTTGACAGTTTCCCAATGCACAATGTGTCCTGTTAGTGATGCATTGACTTTATTTTAAATCATTCTACCTCTGAATATACCGTGACTAAGAAATGATGTTAGATTACTTTACAAGTTCAACTTATAATACCTTGAAATAAATCCATGAAGTTAAAAGTTCTTTTATGTGTGTGTATGTCCATTTATGGCCATACACACATGTATTATTATTATATATTTACATACATGCATACATAAATGTATCTATATGCATGTTCATCTATGTTCAAGCTGAAATTCCATATAAATAGAATTACCTTTTTTCTTTCTTTTTCTCCCTCCCTCTCTTTCTTTGTCTGTCTTTCTGTTTTCTCTCTCTCTCTCTATCTCTCTCTCTCTGTCTCTGGGTTTGTTTCTCTTTTTATCTGTTTCTCTGTGTCTATCTCAGTCTCTCTCTGTCTCTGTCTGTCTCTCTCTATGTCTGTCTGTCTCTGTCTCTCTCTGTCTCTCTGTCTCTGTCTCTGTCTCTGTCTCTCTCTCTCTGTCTCTCTCTCTCTCTCTCTCTCTCTCTCTCTCTCTCTCTCTCTCTCT